>JAPKID020000555.1:0-17543 GCA_026931265.2 Tropidonophis doriae | reverse complement strand
TTGAAGTCCCAAATTGATGATACATATATGCCCATTATATGAGGGGAAGCTGCATCATATTGGAAATGCAAAATAATTTGTGAACTTGTATTTTTCTGTAACTTTTGAAAAAATAATTATGCTTTAACATGGATGCTAATTATAATTTACCAGAAATAGTTTTGAGCCATTTTGAACGAACACACACACACACACACACACACACACACACACACACACACACACAATATTAGCAAGGTGGAGGACCTAGGGAAGATTCACAGAGAGTTTTGGTGGGCATTCAGTCACGACATGCTATATTCAAATTCTGGGAGAAATTTAGCATGGTTCAAAGTTCATGAGTGTTATTCCTATACATGCCGTTCCCACCTAAACACCTTTTCATAGAGAACAGATACCTCAGAACATTCAAGAGGACAGCTATGATAACCTGAAAATGTCCACAGGAATTCATTCTGTTAAGAACAAAAATTATAGACAAATCAGTAAACAAGCCAGTTTATGCCTCTAGGAACCTTCTTTGTCATTTGGGGTATATATTGTACCATAATATCATTTTAAGAAGATTCACACGGTTTGTTTCATATTATAGGTTTTTTTTTATATCACACATAGTCTTGCAGGGACTGTTCGAAGGCTCTCCTGTGTAAATGCTTAGCCAGCTTTTTCCCACATGGTATCTTACAGATCTGCTGGACAGGCATTCAACCATTATCTCTGCAGTAGGAGTTTCTTTTGACACATTTATAGATATTAACTGTGGCAGGGTAATTGTTGGGGCAGAGAGAGGGAGATTGAGATTTCTTAAAAACATGTAGACTATTCTGGTAGATCTTCCACATAGAGAGGGTCATGCTATAAGCAGAACAGGAGCAGTACTTTTTGCTTCTCTTTTATCACCTTCCTCTTTATTTTTATTCATCCACTGCTGCCTGGAACTTCCAAAATCTTGGTCTGTCTGTCACAGTGGAGAAAGGTGAGCTCCTGCCCCCTTGCCCTCCAGAATTTTGTTCCAGCCATAGCAGAAATATTAAGTGGATTTATACATGTACATATTACATAGCTACTCACATACTTAGACCTGTCACTTTTGAAATGTTATTATCTTTCAGTTTGATTACATCTTAGTTCTATCCATTGGCATCATTAATGTTTTTGACTTGGGAAAAGAAACAGTTAGAAGATAGCCCACAGGAAGTTATTTTGTAGTGAGGAAATCTAGAAGTGGTAGAGAAACATTGCAAACTAATCAGAACATATGTTTAGGTAGACAATCTAATACATTTACAATTATTTAACGGTTTTAATTTCTCATTTGATAGACTGTACAAGTTTTTCTTTTTTTTTCAACTCCCTCCCCTAAGTGGCTAAGAATGTTTCTTTTTCTATACTTGGTTTTATTTTTAATTAAAACTAGGCTTCTGACTACAACCCTGAATAGCAGGATCCTAACCTTCTTCCTCAGCAGCAGACCCACTTAAAGCTTCAGTTCCATATCTCCTTCCCCCGCTCCCCCAACATATTCTTCCTGCTGCCAGGAAATTTCTGTCAATACTATCAAAATGTAATGGAGCTTTCAGACCTCCTTCCCAGTTTTCTGGCCTGCCCAAGTGAAGGTGCTAATTTTTTTCCCCTCTTGCTATCTCCTTCCCGTCATTCAGTCTCCCCTTGGAAGAAGAAAACAGGTGAGTGTCACACATTCCCCCACCACTCCACACACACCCTGACCCACCTGCCTCTCTCTCATTAACTCCTACACCCAACCCTGCTCTGTACACTTCCCTGCCCCATGCTCTTATCCATTGCCGCCACCCACTTCCATGCACACAGCTCCAGAAGCCAGTTTTCTGTGACACGTCATCACCAGTCTGCATCTCGCACTCCCACTATCCTTCCCTCCTGTCGTCTCTACAGATTACGAACCAGCGATGGGCACTGATAAGAAGCGGACTGTCTATCAGATGGCTTTGAGTGAGTCGCAAACACACCTCAGCACAGTAACCTGTCCGTGAAAGGGCGGGGGGAGGGGATATCTGTAGTGCTCTTCTTGGGGAACACATCCTTACAATCTGGGGTGGATGCTCACAAAAAATGTCATACAGTCTGTTTACCGATATAAGATGTACGTGTCACTTTAGTATTTGGTGACCATTCATATTCAGTTATAGTATTGCAGACCAAACATTGGTAACTTTTCAAAGTATGAGCCATCCCCTTGTGGTGCCATGCAGTATCACAAGGGCCAAAATACTACCCTAAATCTAAAGAGATTTTGTATGAGATTTTTCAAGATTAAGCTGTCTCATAAGAGTTTAGCAGTTCAGTGCCTTGTAATGCTGTCACGGGCACTACTAGTGCTGTCTGTTGAGGTACAATAAACACACTTCAAGGCATTGTAGATCAAATGGTAGATCGAAGATTCCTGCATGGAACAAACAATTTGATGTCACAATTGCCTCTCTTATAGTTAAAGAAGAGAATCCATAAGGGCTGATATTTCTGTATGTCTTCTTCCTCAGCACAGTTTTCATCCATATCCCTGGAGAACAGGAAACAGTTAATTCCTCTCCCCTTCCTTCAATGATCCTTATTATAGTCTTGCTGGGAGAGCTTTACTGTTCTCTTTGTAGCTATCTGAAGTGCAGTTGAAATGGTCATTAACATCTGTTTCAGTTATCCTTGCTCAAAGGAAGAAAAGAGACACCAGTTCCTAGTGATACCAATTCCGTGCACGCATGTATAATCCACTGCCCGCTCTCTGATGCTGCAAGTAGTCTTCTGGCTGAATAAAAAAGATTGAAGATTAAGATGATGCGGCTGGGTTCATGTGTTGTACTAAACCATGGTCTGTTGAATAAATCACAGTAACTAGATTCTTACTACTTGCTATGAATCGAGGCTACATTTGGCTTTGGAATAGATTGTCTAAGAGTTACCATGCGAAAAAGCAGTTCAATTCAGGGCACAGCCTAAATTTGATTTATTACTAGTTTAGATACTCACGTGGACTGTAATAATGCTACAGAGCAAACACTCTTTGGTTCAGTCCATGAGTTAAGAACTGTTTGGAGCTCTTATTTCCCAGGGATTGCACTATTTCATTCTCTGTACAAAAATGCAGCTCAAAATATCTGAACCTCAATGGCAACACCTACGCCACCGCTGCAAGCAGTTCCCTGCATTGCTTGCCATTTCCTAAGAACAAGCCTGAAAAATAACAATTGGAACCAAGCAGGGAGCTTTCCTTGATATGGCAACACTACAAACACATTTGAGAACTATAGGTAAAAATGCACATTTTTTTTCAAAGATTCTCAGAGAGGACTCAGGGTGGGGGGGTGATAAAAAATACCATAATTACAAGGTGGGCTGACAGGAAATGTGTTCATCACTGGAGCTTTCTAGAACATAGTATTTTGTATAGCAGGCACAATTCTTTCTTGTATAAACACTTTCAATATGGAAGCCTTTGGCAAGATGTTATAATGATTTGGCCACGTTTAGAGCTTTTTTCATCAGATATGTCCATTGTGTCCATGTAATATCTGTCATCCTGTACTAGGAATATTTATGGTCTATTTTTATCTGTTCATTTGGACTACAAACTAGATTTCTAATACTGTAATCCTTTTTATTTACACCAGGGATGGGTGGCATGTTGGAGGCCACACCATTTTCCCATTAACATTTCAGGAACCAAAAAGGTGAATGAGTCTGGGACACCTCTCCCCCACATCTTCTACCTTAAATGTGCTTGAGTGTTCTCTTTCATTCTTGTACATCCATTCTGTTGTATGCTTTTGTACATACAATGTGGGATTGCTGAAGAGAACAGAAAGCTTTTAACCTGATCCTCCTGCTTCCTTCCTTCCTTCACTTCCCAACCGTAGGATCACCATGTTCTCTACTGCTAATAGCTGTTAACAAAACAGCTATTTTTCCTGCAAAGATTCAGAGGTGAATGCAAATAATCTTCTTCCATGAATCCATGAGGGCTCCAGGAAACAGTGATTTGTTCCTCTGCTACCTACCTGACAGCTGATCATTTGGTTAGTAAAGGAATTGAGAAGAGCTCCATAGCTAGGAGCCACTCATTACTTTTACTAAACAATGATTGAGACAAACAGCATAGTTTGTTTGGCCCCTAATTTCATTTTAGCCAGATTTTTAAAAAAACGTATCCAGATCTTGAATATGTACTTTTTCCTTCAACATTTAAAACATATCAATAGGACTTGGGGGTTCTAATAATTATAAATAATAACAGATCACGTGGGAGTGAAGACTGCTTATTTCAGCATAGATTTAAATGTTTAGAAGGAGAAAAGGAACTAAAGTTCTGTAGATTCTGTTAAGTAGCAGTTTTAAAAAGGAGGAATGATGATTAAAGCACTGGCTATAATGTCCTCTTATGACGACTTTCCTCTTTTTTCCTAACTCTTCTTTGCAGATAAATTAGATGAGATTCTGGCAGCAGCTCAACAGACAATTAGTGTTGGGGATGGGTGTGGAAGTGGAGGGCTTCCTTCCTTGGGGAAGACACGGAGCACTACGAAGAATTATTTCTCCTCTGAGGTAAGATGGACACTCAAGCAATATACTGTGGAGGATACCCGGTTTTCACTAGGCCATGAGGTGTTTTCCATTGGAGGGTGGGGGGTGGAAATGGTTATGCACACATTTTGAAAATGGTTCAGAGGATTGTTTTATATTTAAGCAGCACATCTTTAATATAATTTAATGCCGCAGACTCTTTGGTTTGTGTGGAAGCTAAAAAAATCTGTGCATGCTTAAATAAAGAGGAGAAAGTTATTTGTACATGTGAAGGCCAAAGCAGTCCTGAATCATATTTCAAGCAATTAATTATCTTCTGCCTGTTTTACTCAAGAACCTGGACCTGAAGAAGATGAGATCTCGTGTTGTATGGTTTTTATTTTTTATTGCTTTGAAATTCTGCTATGATGAGTGAAAGAAATAGAGTTAAGGCATATTACCTTTAATCCAGTTGCTAATATTTTTCTTCAGAACAAAGGTTTAACTTCAAATCAAACACTTGTTTTTTTTAATATGCTTTTAATATAACATAGACAACAGCCTTGTGAGATTTGAGGGGACTGTCAGTTTTCTCCTTAGGCATTTTTTTCCTCTAATACTCACACTTTTATTTGGCACCACTACCACCTACTACTTCCTGTTCTGCTGCTCCCACAGTTCTTTTTCTACCATGGCTTGTCTCCTCTTTCTTCTCCTTTTGTCAATATCTTGATTAAAAATCAAGAGCAGAAGGCGTGCACCATGTTAGAAATATATCTTCAATTTATAAGCTCCAGGCACTGAACCATCAAGTAATATCTCTTGAGGGCACTCAACCAAAGGAAGTGTTGTGTGGCAACAGGGCAAGCCTGTGATTTCTCAACTTGCCTTCTTAGGTATGTACCCATAAAGATTAGTTCAGTTTGCTGACACTTATTTTGAGAAGTGCTTTCTTTAAAATGTTTTGCTGTAACAGTTTTTTCAAGAAACTGTTCTCTACTTTCTGAGCATTGAGATTTATATGTATATGCCTAAGTACGTAGAGATGCATATATGGACATTATACGGCAAATCAATGTCAGTTCTTAGCAACTGTATAGATAATTTGTTCTCCATAACAATGTGCCTCTAACCTGGTTTCTTATGTCTTGCAAAAATGCATCCATTTCCACTGTCATTAATTCCATCCACCTTGCTGCTGGCTATCTACTTCTTATTTTTTCCTTCCACCTTTCCCAGCATTAGAGCCTTCTCCAGGGAACTAGAACTTTACATAATATGTTTGAGATAGAATGATTTGAGCCTGGTTGTTTGTGCCTTGAGTGAGAATACTGGGTTGATTTGTTTGATGATCTATTTGTCTTGACTTCTTGGTAGTCCATAGTGTTCTCTCCAGTAGCAAATTTCAGAAAGTCTGTCCTCTTTTTCAAAGGCCAATTTTTGCATCCATAAAGTATCATAGGAAATATCATGGCTTGTATCACTCTAATAGGTTCCATAGGTTTAGACACATCAATCATTTAAATATATTTTCCTATACACATGTCATAGTGAATAAATAATTCCTCAAACTAAATACACCAGGCAACTGAATAAAGCTTTGTAGATTCATGCCAAAGAGCAACAGAAGGTCTGCCTATTGCCATCCACTGTCATTGTTTGAATACCCTTGGAAGCAGCATCTGATTAGTTGCTGCTACTTAATGTTTATTGTACATTTTGAGGAATTCTTTATTTGCAAATTCTTTGATGTCATTGGGTCTCTGAAAAGGTATTTGGGATTTATGCTGGGTTGAAGAAACCTTGGTTAGACTTCGTTGAAGATAGAATTTGGTGGGATGTCAGGGTTTGTTGCCTCCTCTTAAAGTTGCCTCCTCTTAAAGCTTGTATTTCTAACATGGATTTTTCGGACTATGAGATGCACCTTTTTTGTCTCCCTTGAGAGGGTGAAAATGTCTGTGTATCTTATAGACCAAATATTGCCGAATCCCCATCCACCTGTTGGCCTTTTTATGGCCCCTATTTTCAGGCCATTTTCAAGGCTTTTTTGGCTTGTTTTTTATTTAAAAACAGCCCAAAAAGCTTCAAAGACAGGGCTGAAAAAGGCTGAAAATGTGGCGTGTGGAGGCCAAAACCCTTTTGTTTTCCTCTTCTAAATTTAGGTTAGTCTTATAGTCAGGTGTCTCTTACAATCCCAAAAATATGCATGTCAGTCCATGTTGTACAATATCTATAAGAACAAAGTGTTTGGGCGGGGGGAAGCATTGAAAAAGATAGGGTTCATTGCTTTTAATTGTTCAAGTCCAAAATCTTGTTCATCTGAAAATATTTCAATTTGGGGCTTCTGTTAGCCATCCAGATTATGCCAGAAATGTACCCAAATCCCCTTTAATTTTAGAAAGAGATTGGGTCCAAAGATAATGCAGCTGTATTCATGAGCAAATTGTGAGGTCTAGTTCAGTTCTCCAAATTAGAATCTCTTTTACATGGAAGATTGACTGTTTTACACACACACACACACACACACACACACACACACACACACACACACAGAACAGTTACTTGAATTCAGTAACTATTAGCCAGTTGAACTATCTTTGTTGTAGAGAATCTGAGTTCAGATCTGTATTCAATCACAAGATGTATTTGGTGATTATGAGCCTCTGTTACTCACGTTCTCTTAGTCAAGTCTACTTCAACAATTTACTGTAAAAATAAGAGAAGAAGGAGAACAGTATACAAAATTCTTGACATATTGGAAAGGATGCTATAAATATGTAAATTAGTTGTTAATATAAGTAAGCAATGCTAATAAAGAATCGTTGACATATTATTTGAAAGCATTTATTGCAATTATTTTATATTGGGGATGCATAAGAAAACATTGCGCTATATTCATTCTCCTAATGACAAGCATTCTGATTGAAGATTTTAGCCATTGTTTCCAAAAGGGCTTTACTGACATCCAGGGAGTGGGCAAGGTTTATGTCTGCAACACTGGCCAATTGAATTCAATACTAGTAAAAGAAATTATGAACATGGTGTAACCTAATTCCCATAAATATTTTATCATTTCATCTTACCAATTCTCAGCTTTCTTTTCTCTTGTTGTTGTTTTTTTCTTTCAGCCCAGTTTTGAACAACATCGTCTTGGTCAGGCCAGTTATGAGCGTCCATCATACTTACCAAGTAGCCATCCCCCTGGCATGATGCTTCGCCAGAAATCTATTGGTGAGATTGGGTTTAAAAGGTGTGAAATAGAAACGGCATTAGAGCCTAGAAAAGAAATTTAAGAAGAAGACCTCTAAGGTCTTTTCGCCTGCCACAGACAACCTGGTCTTTCTCCCTTTCCAATTTGTCTGATTTAACAGTATTTCATCTGCTGCCAATTTCCTGGAACTTCTTTTTTGGGGAGCGGTTGGTGGGAGAGGTTTAGTAGCCAGAGTCCTCAGTGTGGAGGACAGATTGCCTGACATTCTTCCCTTTGTAATGAGTGGGCTTATTTGTACTGAGCTGTGTGCTTATTAGGCCTTGCAGGAACCTAGAACTCAGGAAATTAGTCTCTTCCTAAAGGTTTGGTGTCCATGGAGCCCTCTCAGACAGAAGCTAGACCATATGACACTGGTTTTGATAATGAAAGAAATCTGTGGTCACTGGCCTTGCAGGAACAGTGCTTTCTAGAAAATCAGCAGCTCCAACTTCATTAAGTTAGTAGTCATTTTCCTCACAAACACTGATAACATTACAGAAGAGGAGAAAGGGAGATTTTTCTTCTTTGTATGGGCCTATGGATTCAAGCATAGGTGTACATAGATAATGCATATGTGTAAGTTGTGCATATGTTTAATCCATCAACCAATTCCCATCTGGCCAAAGTGAACCAAAAAACGTGCTGCTGCTCCAGTCCAATGAAGCATGGCCATTTATCCGTGAAACAGCAATTTTCACAGAATAGTCTTAACAACATGAAGCATTTATCATGTGGTGGGTTGGTGTGAAAAACCCTTTTATGGCTTGGGGACAATAACAGTCAATAAAAGAAAACATCCCTATGAGATTAAAGGTAAAGGTTCCCCTCACACATATGTGCTAGTCGTTTCTGACCCGAAGAGAACCGGCACTGTCCGAAGACGTCTCCGTGGTCATGTGGCCGGCATTACTAAGCGCCGAAGGTGCACGGAACGCTGTTACCTTCCCACCTAAGGTGGTTCCTATTTTCCTACTTGCATTATTTACATGCTTTCGAACTACCAGGTTGGCAGAAGCTGGGACAAGTAACAGGATCTCATTCAGTTACACGGTGCTAGGGGTTGAAACTCCCGACCTTTCTGATCGACAAGCTCAGCGTCTTAGCCACTGAGCTGAGCCACCACATCCCTTTCCTATGAGATTAGGTTATAGTAAATATGAAATATGTCAACATCACTATATGCCAAATAAATAAGGAAGAGCTGAGAAAGAAGGGAAGAATAATCTCTGCTAACTGGATACAGTGATGCTTAACTTCCTTACCTTCACAGGAGCAGCTGAGGATGAGAAGCCCTACCTCGCTCCCCCTGTTATGAAATTCAGCCGCAGCCTTTCGGTCCCTGGTTCTGAAGACATTCCCCCACCTCCAACCACCTCCCCTCCTGATCCACCATACAGCAGTACGTCACCCTCTGCATCTGGCCGAGTTACTCCCTCAGCCCGTTCAACCTTCAATCCCAGTACTGAGGCCAAGCTGTATTCCACTTCTCTTCATCAGGACCCACCATATGAGCCACCTTCTCGTGTCCGTGACAAAATGTCTCTTTACCGCCAAGAGTCTGAGCAAGGAGCTGAAGGGTCCACAGCACGTGGATGGAGGGGCCACACCCCTGACCTGCGATATTATAATTTGCCCCCTCGGGCAACCAGCACCGCCATGTATGTTCCCACCAAGCCCATGCGCCGCAAAGGTCCATTGGTCAAGCAGACCAAAGTGGAGGATGAGCAGCGCCAGCAGCAGGGTACCCCCTCTTCACAGATGCAAGCATCATCTTTACCATCTCAGTCATCCACACAGTCTGAAAAAAGCTCCATCCCAATACCCACCATCATAATTAAAGCTCCTTCAACCAGCAGCAGTGGGCGTAGTAGCCAGGGAAGCAGCATGGAGGCAGAGACCCAACCAGAGCCTGTGGTGCCTGTCCCATCACTCCAGCTGCATAACAGCATGGATTTCACCAGTCAGTTTGGGGCTGCCCTAGTTGGGGCAGCCCGACGAGACCGTGAATGGTACAGTGAGGCTCGTCGCAAGTCTGCCCTCTTTCTCTCCACTGAGCAACCAGATGACGAGTCCCAGCAGATGCCTGTTCCCCGTCTCCGCCATTCCAAATCCATTGATGAAGGTATGTTTTCCAGTGAGCCATACATTCAGTTAAACATGGCTTCTGGATTTGGCAGTGGCAGTGGTGGTGGGAGCAGCTCTAGCTATCTTCAGTCTCGCAGCGCTAAAACATATGGAGCCAGCACTACCAGTGCCTTCACTTCTGTGTGTTCAAGTTTCTTGCCACAACTCCAGCCCCATTCAACTCCTCTTATTCACCCACTGACTGGCAAGATTTTAGATCCTGGATCCCCCTTGGGGCTTGCATTAGTTGCGCGTGAGCGGGCTTTAAAGGAGTCCCAGTCTCAACAAGAGAGCCGAGAAGAGAGGCACTCGCGTCCATCCTCTCCCCGGTTTGGGGAGACTCCTAAAACTCCCGAGTCTCCCAGCAGTTCCATCTTGCGCCTCTGGGAGACATCAGAGCAGCAGACTCATCACCAACTGCCTGCATCATCCCGTAAGGAGCAGGAGGGCCATCAACCTGAGCATCAACCGTCTCCCATTTCAGCTAGAGCAACTCCTTGGGAAAAACGACCTGAAGAAGGAGAGAAGCTGGAGCTACATGTGCGTTTCGTGGAGAACTGCCGCCCAACAGAGGAGGAGGAAGAGGAGGAGGAAAGCAGCCAGGAGAGTGGGAAGGTTGAAATGGCTCCCCCAATGGAGCGAGCAGCAGAAGAGAATGGACTTCCACTATTGGTGCTGCCCCCACCTGCCCCTTCCATTGATGTGGATGATGAATTTGTCTTCTCAGAGCCGCTTCCTCCACCCATCGAGTTCTCCAATAGCTTTGATAAACCTGAGTCTCCCCCCAAAGCTGCTAGTGAACTTCCCCCAACAGTAGCCCCTCCGGCCGCTCCACCTGCCCCTGCCACCTTAGATTCTACAGCATCCAGCCTGACCTCCTATGACAGTGAGGTGGCCACCTTGACCCAAGCTGGTACAGCAGAAACCAAGGAATCTCCTCATGTCAACTTTTCTTCTGTTGTCTCATCCATTGCCATCCCAGCAGCAGAAGCACCTGAAGCAGTAACCGACTCGGGAATTGAGGAGGTGGACAGTCGAAGTAGCAGTGATCATCACTTAGAAACTATCAGCAGCGTCTCAACGCTGTCCAGCATGTCTGGGGAAGGCACGGAACTCTTGGACACTTACATCACCTACTTGGACGGTCAGGCTTTTGGGGGAAGCAGCAGTGGTGGTGGTGGAGTAGGTGGCAGCAGTGGTGGTGGCAGCATAGAGAAGAGTCCACTGCAGACCAAACTACGCTCTCGGCCATTTCCAGGCCGCTTGCCGGTGGCTACGCCTACCAGCTCCACCATCTCAGTTTCGGCATGTACTGAAAACATGTTTGCCCTTACACCTGCTCCTCCATACCACCAGCAGCCAGCAGCTGTTGAGCCTGGCAAGGAGCTACCGCAGAAATCTCCACTGCCGTGGGAAGAGCCTAAGGCATCGGCCATGTCCACCGTGAAAGCTAGCATCATTAGTGAGCTGAGCACCAAGCTGCAGCAGATGGGCGGGGTTTCGTGGTCACGACCACCTGATGCTGTGGCTCCCTTTGGTTCCGAGAGACCCAGCTCCCTGCAGAGGCAAAGGTATTAGTCGACTGGAGCAGGAGGAGGAGGAGGAGGAGGAGGAACAGGAAGCAGGAAGCCAGCCCCGTGCATGCTGCATCTCGTGTTTCAGTTGGGTTTGTCTCCTTTTCTCATTCTCCCGTCAGTGCTTGCTTGATTATGATTTCTGTTGTTTTCTGTTCGCTTTTTTTGACTACCATTACATCATTTGATATGCTGGCAGCACAAGGCAAAGTTGTGCCCCATGCAAAGCAATTCATACTTCATGTCCAAATAGCAGTGCATACTTACGGTACCTTGTACATACGTTTGCTGTACAACTCTGGCTTACAGCTGTGGGCACATGCTGAATAATTTGTGTATTCTTCTGATTGCTCTTATGCACAGACAGTATAGATTTCAAGTTCACATGGCCATTCTGTGCATAATCAAGCACTCATGTCCAAAATGGCTTGATTACAAATGCATGCATGTATTTTATAAAGTTCCCCCCTATATGTATGTGTTCACAGCTTTTTTTATTGATATGTATGTGTTCACAGCTTTTTATTGTCTGCACATGGACATATTTAGGCAAAAGGTGTCTTCTGACTAACGATAATCAAGGATTTCGCCCAAATGTTATGTTTTGGGATTTGCAGATAATGAAGACACAAACTCTATGGCATACACTTAAAAAGACCTCTTGATATGAACAAGTGTGCCAGGAATCTTGCAGTTAAATAGAAATCATTTTTGTGTGTGCATACTTTTAAAAAGGTACAATTAATTCCATGGTTCAGTCATTTACGTTAGTGAAAAAAACTTATTATGCCTGATACCGGTTGGCCTCGATTTACAATTGTAACTGAGCCTGGAATTACAGTCGTTAATTGTGCCAGTGGTTAAGCGGATTCACTTGATAACCTGATTGTATGACTTTTTATTTTTGCAGCAATCATTAAACGAATGTTAAGTGAACCCATTGTTCACAGTGGGCATTTTTTGCCAGAAGTAAATGCCGGATTGTGGCAAAAAATAAATAAATCATAAAATGCAGTCATATATATGACCGTTATATCCTGCAAACAGCTTTAAATACGGGCCACTTGTCACGTGCCCAAAATGCAATCATGTGTCTGCAGGGAAGTGGAGGGTGGACATCAGAACTTAGCCCTGGGTCATAAATACTTTTTTGGGGGGAGGGGCTCTTAGCAACTAATTTCAAACAGTTGCTAAGTGAGGACTACCTATAACTCCTTTTGGAGATTTCTTGTGAAAATCACTTTGTATGGAAGATATAAATGGAAAGTATGTTTGGGATTCTCATTTTAAAGGCAGCTCCTCGTGCTACCATAACCTTATGTTAATATGCAAAGCCTTTTTTCCAAATTCCTGGTTTCTTGAAAGATTGGTCAGAACTTTCATCGTCTTGAGCACCAAGACTGAAAATATTCCATTATCTTACAAGTCACCTCTGTTTTCTGTGTATATGTAACATAGACAACATATTGCAATTCTAATCAGCTTTATGCATAGCTGCATTAGTTGTAGTGAATCAGAAGATATGTGGGCTGTGTGCTACAAACAAATATTTGCATGCATGTGTCAGTAGCGTCAAAGTTTCCCACTTGGAGGTGAAAGTCTGTATCAGAAGATGATTTCCAGTGTAGTGGTTTTCACATTTATTGGGGGGAATATTAACTTGTAAAAACAGAAATATATCTAGCTCAGCTAGTGGAATGGAGTTCAGTTAAGTTGTGAAATTCAAGTTCAATTCCAAAAATTCTGGAAATCCACCTGTCTCAAAGTTGCCAATATTGGGAAATGCTGTTAGAAGGATATGAGAATACTTTCTCTCTTCGCTTCTGTTCCCCAGTAATTGATATTTAGTGCTGTTTAACCAGTGTGACTCCTAGCCTTTTCTAACCTTATTTTTGGTGATTTGCCTAATAACCTTTAAGGCAGTCCAAATAGATATCTTTCATTGTAGTGGAGTTTCACAAGTTAATCAAACTCCATTCCACCATATGTGCCTGCTGAATCCTCATGTGCTTGCCATGAAACTTGCATTGCAAAGGATTATACCACATTATAAAGTGTACTTCCATCAATTCTAGGTCTGAATTGGGCCAAGTATTTCCATTAGATCCAACGCAGTGTTTCATGCAAGATATTTTACGTTTACCTTTCTCTTTACTTGAACTGCTCAGTCAGTCCAATAGCGAAGAGTGGAGAAGAGAGGTATTTCTGTAGTCTCAGTCAGCCTAACAGCTGGGGGAGCCAAAGAGGAGAATTGTATTGTGCATAAACACAGAGGAAAAGTCGAATGGATTTTAGGAAAAACCTTTTTAAAAAAAAAAAAATCAACTCTCTGTTCTGAACTGAAACTAAAACTGAAGACGATAAAGGGGAAGGCAACATAACAGATGTTTCAGTTGAAGGATTCCTAGGAAGAAAGGTGGGGCCCAGCTTGAGGGTACCTGATATATAGCCTCCAACTTCCAAGGAAGGATGATAATAGTAATTGTCCTAGACTGGTAGAAGATAGCAGGCTTTCATTCATTTTTTCCTGCCCAGCCTCAGAGTCATAAATCCTAATGCATTTTGAAAGGTCAATTTCTTGACCTTTTCTGTTTTTTAGAAAAAGGAATTGGTAATGGAAGAGATCCAGTAACCATGTTTTCTATGTAGACATTTACTTGCTGGTTATGGGCTTGTCATTAAATCTTTGTTCTTTCCTTCATATCATGGAATTTCCCAGCTCTAATTCATCTGTCTTTTTATTAAAGCTGCTTGTGAATTTTTCTACTCACTTAATGTAGATGCTATTGTACTGTAGGCCAGTGTTCCTCAATTATGGCAGCTTTCAGATATGTGGACTTAAACTCCCAGGATTCCCTGGGTAATGTAGCTGGCTGGAGAATTCTCGAAGTTGGTAGTCCAATGTCGGAAAACTGCCATAGTTGAGAAACACTGCTGTAGATACTGCATGCATCCATACACCTATCAATGCACATTACTAATGTGGACACTGGGGATCTGTAGCATCTCTCCTTTTCATTCATCACAATTATATAAAATCTTATTTGCTCCATTATTTCATTCATCCACAATCAACTCAGTGGTGGGAAAATACAATGAGATTCCTCCAATGCCATACTATTTCCTGTATCACAGTTGAGGCATGCTTGGTATGAGTTTCTTGCCTCAGCTAATTCCTTTTCCATTGTAATGGTATTCTTTAATCCATCAAGGACCATAAAGCACTTGTTCCAGTAATATACGATCATGTTACATTTTCTTTGCAGCAGTGCTCTGTATCTGCCACTGATTCCAGATTTTCCCACAGATTTCTCCCAAGGTTAGCAACAAGGAAGGGTTTCTTCATAATGGCACCCTTCAGGTGTGTTGGAATTTGATTCCTAGTATTCTTAACCAGTCAACTTGAGATTTCTTCAGTAGTAATTCCAACATTGGAACTGAGTGCCCCATCTTTGAAATATTTTTTAAGATTAATATTAATGGATCTATTACCTGTTATTGAATATTAATGCATTTAAACATTATGTCTACTATAACCTGAAGTCTATCTTGGAGAAATATGTTAGTAAAAGATCATAGAAGTAAATTAATTGGAAGGTCCTGCTAGACTAAGGATTCCTAGTCTCTTCCAACAGGTAACATAATAGATGATAATCATCTCACCTTCCTTGTCTTCTTTCCCTGCAGGCTCCCAGATGAGACATCCCCATCATTGATTTCCTCCAAGCCTGTAAGCAGTCTTTTCCACAACTGGCCTAAATCCCCCCAGGGCAAGCATCCCAAAAGTGTGGACTTTGACATCCGTCCTGCTCTGCGACGGGCCCCAAGTCCAGCTGCCCTGCCCAGTGAGCACAAGATTAGCCCCACCCCAAGGCCTTCCTCTCTTCCCATCCTGCCTTCTGTGCCCATCTATACTGGCGTCTTTGACCTCCGTGGTTCACCCACGTCTGGGGGTGAACATCCCTTCCCTAGCTTCCCTTCAGGCAGCCGTTCTCTGTCCCCAACCCATTTCCTGCCTCCAGCCACGGACAAGCCGTTTGGCTCCAAGCCACTGCCTTTCTGGACTAAATACGATGTGGCTGATTGGCTGGAGTATCTGAAGCTGGGGGAACACCGTGATCGATTCCTGGACAACGAAATCGATGGATCTCATCTGCCTTCGCTCACTAAGGAAGATTTCATTGACCTGGGCGTGACGCGAGTTGGGCATCGCATGAACATCGCCCGTGCCCTCAAGTTCTTTCTGGAGAGGTGATGGGGGAAATTGCCCTGCCCCGGGGTGCCTCTTGCCTGAATGTACAATGGACCTCCACCATGGGAAGAACAAAGAGGTGGAGGGATTGCAGCTGCGGGGCCGGGCACAGGGAAAGCGGTGAAGAGAGACCCTGTGGGGGTGAGGGTAGAGTGGGGGATCTTGGAGAAGCTCACCAAAGCCTGCCTGGGCACCCTCATGGGTGTGCACTTTTCTCTGTTGCGTTGCCATGTAGCAATTTATCCATTTCATATATCCAGCCCAACAGCACTGACATGAGTGTATGAACCCTTAACCTGTGTATCTTCACTTCCCAGGTGTGTATGTATGTGTTTATAGTTGTACACATATACTTGCTCTTCATTCTCCATCAGCATAGCCTCCAGCTTTGCCAATCAGATGGCTGGTACTAGCCATCCAGTAGTGCAACAGCTTCTACCTGCGCGCATCACTCATCCTTTTTGTTGTTGCTGATGGCCCTTACGTAGCAATTGCTATTTGCACATCTATTCATTCAGCCATGTAACAGCTTGCTCTGTACATCTCCACAATTACCAGGATTGTTAAGTACTCTGCCCTTTAAAAAAAAAGAGGGGGGGGGGGCGGAGACCTACGAGAAAATGAAATTTGCATATATTTCCTTACTTTGCAAAACATTCTCTGGGGAGGACCTCAGATCATTCAAGCGCCATACTTACTTGGTAGGAAGATTGAGTTCCTCCTTCTCCCGATAATTATCTGTGAATCGGATTGGGCTCTTCATATTAGCTAAAAAGAATTTCTAGAAATAGCTCCTGAAAAGCATGGGTGCCTTGGAAGATAAGCCATCACTTGTGTTCATTGGGTGAGCTTCAACCTTATTAGTGATGCCTAAATTGGGTTTTTTTCTTTTTTCACCTCTGTTCAGTTATATCATTGCCTTATTTCCATTTGCTTTTGTTCCTACTTTTCTCTTTTCCTACTTTTTTCTGGTTCAGTTATCTCTTCCTCTTTTGCCTTCTCCATCAAGTTTATTCTTATCCTCTTCTGTGTTACTTTTACTTTTGTTTTGGCTGTTTTTGCTGGAAGAAGGAAAAGGAATCTGTGTTTCTGTGTGAAAATAGTTGGTTTATGCAAATTGAGTGTAAGTTAACAGACGGTGTTGTGTCCTGTGCTGGCCATTTTGGGGATGTAGCTTCTGTAGATATTTATATAATATCTACCTTCATACATGCATATGTAAATTTGTCATATGCAAACATTTATTGGTGGATGGGGAGAACAGGTTAGATTGACAAGAAGAGGAAGATGGGCATTGCACAGGATTTTCTCTCTCTCCCTCTGCCTTCCTGTCTACCTAGCTACCTTTTGTCCAGAAAGGATGTCTTAAATTTAATGTCTTCTCTTTTTGATAAATACTATAATCATTAACTGCTAGAAACTTGCTTTCTGAATTTTCGGTGGAAATACAGAATGGATGCAGGATTGAAAGCTTTAAGAGCAACACCTGGCTAACTTTGGATTAGGAAGATAAGCCACATTAATATTTAAATGGGGCTCCTTCAGGAGATAGCAAGATAATAGGCTGCACTGGGATTATTATTATTTTTTTTATTATTTTAAATTTATAGACCGCACCCTCTCCCCCTAAGGGGACTCGGGGCGGTGCACAGGAACATTAAAAATACAATAACAATATACATAAAAACAAATTAAATAAAGACTTCCTGCGCTAAAACCCGAAATATAATCTAAAAAACCTAACCCGTCTAAAATACATTAAGAACCCTAAAACCCTATTAACTAGCTAAAAGAGGCCGTATTCAGGCCA
>JAPKID020000554.1:0-17550 GCA_026931265.2 Tropidonophis doriae | reverse complement strand
CTTTCACTGGAGACAAAGGAGCGCCATCTTAGCACCGCCACATCGAGAGTCAGAAAAAGTTAGTAAAAGTTGATTGTGGCAACAACCAGGTTGAGATACACAATAGCAATCTTCATTTTAAGCCAAAAGCTCCCCTATGGCATTAATCCGATGGGTGTAGTCTTTCCTCAGCCCCGAGCCCGGGGATGTTTTAATAGAGCCGTTTTCTTTTTCTTTCCAAGGAGGGGCTTCAAAAAGCTCCCCCCTCTCTCTCCGATCCCAACACAGATAGCGAAAATAGTGAAAGAAGCTCGCACCTCATCTTTAGATGTGCCCTGGGGCAACTCCTGGCTCCGCTCGCAGCCCGCTGGAAGATTGGTTGAAAACGCTCCGGGACTCCATTGAAGAAGGGCAGCCCCCCCGCATTTCGTCTCTCCGCGGCTAGGACAAGGCAGGGGTGTGTGCGCGGGCTACCGCCTGCTAACCGTCCCTACGGAGGGGGCCCTATTTCGGGATCCCCCTGCGCCCCGAAAGGCGCCAACAGAGAAGACCGCGGCGGACGCACCCGAGACGCGTCCGACTTCGTGGAGACCGGAAGCGGAAGTCCTTATAAAAGTCTTTTCAAGTAAAAAATTTCAGATGACAAACATGAAATATAGTTTTTAAAAAAATGACAAGGTGGCATTACTTCCAGGCAAAATATGGCATAAAAATATACCAAAGATGTATAAGTAGTGCTTGATAATGTATTACTACAAAATCAATACAATCACTATTAATATTTATTTCTCAATCCATTCTGAATATTTAATTCATTTTACATATAGATTCTATATTTAATCTCCAAATTAAGAACTGTAAGAAATCAGTATAATTTACTCTAAAGATCTGTACTGTTTCAGAATCCTGAAATTCCTAAGACAATAACTGATTATAATGACTGATTTCAAGTTACTCCACCCTTACTATTGAGGCCAAATGAAAATAAATATATATAAAAAGTTGAAGGAACAATAATTTTCTTGTAAACTCTGATAAGCCAAATCTGGTTATGCTTTCATAGTATTTCACAGCATTTTAATAACATAACTTTAAAGCATACTAAAATTCTTCTGCCAACATATAAAAAATAGTTTCAGCCCTATAAATATACATCAGAACAACAACTGAAATACTATCATATTAATTCTTGTGTGGCATCACAACACTTCAAAAGAAGCTAACTAGATAGATGTAGCAACAGCACCCTGGTACTATGACATCAATCAAATACCTAGCCTATTTGTATCTTCTTCTACCTTTATAATTCAAAATAGCCTTGGTGCTATTTCTTCCCATCTTTGGCTTTGAAACACAGATGTTCAAAGTGTAGGAGTCAAGTGTCCGCAATAACACAGAACAAGAGAACAAAACTATATTAAGTGTAGGCAATGTTTAAGAAATATTTTGAGTTTTGGCATGAAGAGGGGAGGGAGAGGGGGAGAGAGAGAGAGAGAGGGAGGGAGAGAGAAATGGAAAGTGTGTGCTTTGTTCTGTCCTTGCAAAGCTACTCAAGGGCAAATTAGTTTGGACATAATAAAACACACCATCCAGTAGTCACTAGAACTGCCATAGGTTTTTTTCATTTGCTTGTAAATAGCAACGCCTCACACTGACAGACACATGGAGGACGGTCATTGGGATTTACCTTCTTTGCTCCTTGAAGTGTGAGGAGGCCTACATACAACAGCTGCCCAGAATATTCAGGACCAATTGCCAAATAAAGTAAGCCGTTCATGTCTGCGTTAGCAATGTCAATACTGCTCTGTTCAGTTATACAGTCTTCTCACTTATATATGTAGTCCTCAATTTACAACTGTTCATTTAGTGACCGTTCAAGGTTGCAACTGCACTGAAAAAAGTGACTTTTGACCCGTTTTCTTACTTCCAACCGTTGCAGCATCCCTGTGGTCACATGATCAAAATTCAGACGTATGACAACTGGCCCATATTTATGACCGGTCTATAAATTTAAAAAATAAATAAATAAATAAATAAATAAATGACCGTTGTGGTGTCCTGGGGTCATGTGATCACATTTTGCAACCTTCTGACAAGCAAAAGTCAATGGGGAAGCTAGATTCATGACTCAAGATGAGTTTAAGTCTCCCGGGATAATGTTAGAGGATCTGTCACCAGGACCAGAGATTTTGTCTTCTGAACATTCGGACTCATGCTGGAGCCCATCAGGAAACCACTCTGAGCCAGCTATTAACACCCCAATCTACATCTAAAATGATACACAAATAAAAATATGATATAAATATCACCATATTTATATCACACAGAGAACAGCCCAGAGCGCAGAGAAACTCCCTGAGGATGGGCTCCAGCATGAGTCCGAAAGTTCCGAGGACAAAACCTCTGGTCCCAGTGACAGACCCAGACTGGATCGTGAAAACTAGATTCACTTTACAATGGTATTGGCACCTTAATAACTACAGTGATTCACTGTGGTAAAAGTCATAAAAGGAGACAAAATTTATTTAACAATTGTATCATTTAGCAACAGAAATTTTGGGCTCAACTATGGTTGTAAGCTAAGGACTACTTGTAAATTCTACTCACAAAGAGAAAAAACAGAGTAGAATGTACTAATTCTCCTTCTTTCTTTGTATGGTAGCTCCCAGCAGACAGATCTCTTATTCTGCAGACTCTCCTTAAATGGTTCGAACTGGGAAAAGTAGGATATGTCTACTCTGATCTCCACTTTAAACATGTAGCAATATTTAGTTTAGGCCATGATATCACAACTTCCTGGAAAAATGTTACATTTTGACATGAGTTCAGGTAGTCCTCTACTTATGACCACAACTGGGACCAGAATTCCCACTGATTAGCAAGACAGTTAACAGAGTTACGCCCAGTTCTGCAACCTTAACAACCCACGAATGTTAAGAACACCACTGCAGTTGTTAAGAGACTTAGGCAAATGTTAAGTGAATCTAGCTTTCCCCATTGACTCTGCTTGTCAGAAGCCAACTGGGAAGGTCATAAAAGGAAGGTCACATGACCTTGGGATGCAGCAACTATCATAAATGCATGCTGGATGCCAAACAACTGAATTTTGACAAAATATGAGGATGCTGCGACAGTAAATGTGAGGACCAATTCTAAGTCATCTTTTTCACAGCAGTTGTAACTTTGAATGGTCACTAAGCAAATGGTTACAAGTTGAGGACCACCTATAATGTATGAAGGATCAGTACAAAAATCAAAACTAAGTTTAATTATAATTAAATAGAATTAGAATTACATAGCATGTTATTAATATTTTATCCCATTTTAGGAGCTACTGCAGTAAACTTTCCTAAATTGCTATTCCCAAACTGTCACAAGCATACATTATTGATTATAATAATTATGGATTATGCTTAATCTAGTGTCAGATTTGATTGCTTACTATAACCAGAATCTCTTGTCAGAAAGTCATAATCTAATAGTGATTTTACAAGTTAATATATCTAACATCAGATCTGTCAATCTTTGAATGATTTCTACATTACTGACCACAATCTTCATTCTCTTCACCATCAGACACTAATATTTCAAATGAGATTTTCATGAGTGGACTCCTGTTGATTTTGAAATATCCAAGCCAATTACAAAGGATCGAAAATTAACAAGGATGTGACCTTGGGCTTGATCCTATGATAATACGAATATATATAGACATTTACTTGCTAAATTACAAAAAACATGTATGATCAGATGAAGTTTTCTACAGCAGTGGGCCAATTAAAAACATCTGTTAGAAGAATTTTTATAAACAGCCAAACAAAAAGGAGGCAACATATTAGGCAGACTCTAAATCAGTCAGTTTTCTATTAAAAATACTCTGTTAGTAACAATGATACCAATCCTTGGAAATACATAACTCTAAATGTATCATAATAATGAAATATATTTTGATTTAATTTAATCCCTGACCATCTTATTGTGATGTTAATATTAATAATTAGTAGTTCCTTTAATATAATATCTACGTAGCCAACCTTAGGCATTTAAAATTGTATTTTTTACGTAAAAGAGGTAACATGGAAAAAAAGACAATCCTGTCAATGTGATCATCCTTTAAATAGCTCTAAAAGGTCTCTAAAAGTAATTTTCTACATCCGTGTATCCTTTCCTGATATTACCATTCCATGCCTCTTCTTTGTGGAAATTGTTATGCAAACATGACATGCCTGGTGACTTCTCCTTCACTGTGGATTGGCAGGGGATAAGTATCCATCGGCAAATCACCCAGGAACAGGTTGTGGTGAAGGAGCACTGCTGGACTATTGGCAGGGAAAGAGCACTGGCAGAGGGCCAGTAAAGGATAAATACCTATGACAGGTCGGCTGCTGTGGAAGGCATTTGTTGGATTGTGTGCAGCCATGTTCCCATGGTTAATTGTCCTAGACTCGTGATGGTCAACTTATGGCATGCGTGCCACAGGTGGCACTCATATCTGCCGGCATGCAAGCCATCAGCTCCAGCATACATGTATGTGCCCGCCAACTGATTTTTGGCCTTCCGGAGGGCTGGGGAAGGCGGGTTCCAGGAAAGCCTCCAAAGTATGGGAAAGGCGAAAAAGGTAGGCCCAACTTGCCTACTGGAAGTTTAGAAGTGATCTGTGTCCGACTTCCGGAGGCCCTCTGGGGAGCCCATTTTTGCCCTCCCCAGGCTCCAGAGGCTTTCCTGGAACATGGGGATGGTGCAAAAAACCTTCCCTGCCCCCCCCCCCCCCCCAGGAAACACCAAGCTTTCCTTGGAAGCAATTAGTGAGCCGTGCGTTGGGGGGGGGGGAAGCATGGGGTGTGTTTGTTGTACACACATTATGGGTGCCAGCATGTTTTTGGCCCTCACATTTTTGGCACCCAACAACAAAAAGATTAGCTATCACTGCCCCAGACTCATTCTTGGAGCCCTGGAATAATCATATTTTTAGATCTGGCATTTAATTACCACGTGCATAATTTTTCTTTCTTTAGTAGAGTATAAAATCCTCTATAGAGCAATACAAGACAAACGGAAATCAAACATATATAATAAATTGGCAGAAATAATTAATTTTACTTATAAAGAAATTCTAAATAGCCAAATCATGTTATATTTATTTATCTCTTATTTTGGGTTACAATATTTAATATATATTGCTTTATACATAAGAAGATTTAATATGTTTAACAAAGCCAGAATTAAAGAACAGAAGATCTATAGTATCTTCTGTTGGAGAACAGGAGAATTCAGAATAAGAAACTTGCTTCAGAAAATCTTCTGCTATTTGATTTGAATGTACTTTAAATCCTGGTAATCTGGATTTTATACTTATTTCTTCAAATGAAGCAAAATGTTATTTTAGAGCAAGTAATGATATTACCAATATAATAAATAAAGGTTCATGGGTTATTTTGTATTTAGGAAATTCTCCTTCTTACAAAAATTCCTGTATTTCACATATTTTCTTTTACTTTTTCACCTGGCCTACTCTATTGAGTAAAAAGCAAATAAATACACCCTAATAAAATGGGCATACGATAATGTGCAAGTATAATTTTTTTAAAAACAGACTCTGTTCAGCATTAAACTCAAAAGAATACATATATGGAAGGAAGCGGAAACTGGAAGTAACCACTCACATGTAGGTAATCATCTTTTGTTAGTTTTCTCTTCTTCCTCATCTGGATCAGTTTCAACTATGTGACTACAAAGACATGAAACACCAAAATAGCAGCAGCTACATATCCTCCTTCTGACAGTGTAATTTCTTTTGCCTTAAGGCACTGTCTAGCACTAAAATCATTGTCTGTTTACTTCCAACTGATGCTGCCGTTGATATAAAAAAGATTTAACTCTTCCTGATATATGTCTGAAGAAAGATATAAACTTGAACACTATGTTCGGATTGAAAGAAGCCTATACAGAAACTCTTGCCAGTGCATTTAAAATGTAGGTGAGAATTACAGATATTTTCAGTTCTTATAATCAATGAGGATGATGTAAAGTAATTCTGTCCCTCTCATCTTTCTGTTACAGCAAATTTTCCACCAATTTAATCTTTACAGAACTATTACTTTTTATTATCCTTATTCCTAGGTCAAATATGTTCAAAGAAGCTCATAGAAATACTCCTTTCCCCATCCTATATCTTTTATCTTTCCGTTCTATTTTCAGGAACAGTAGTTTCCACTTTCAGTAACAGATACAGTAGCTCTAGACACCACTCAACTTCCTAGAACTGCCCAAATGTTTGATTACAATTCCCATCTTACTCTAGCCATGAAATGTTTTAGTACTGAACTTTAGCTTTATCCTTTCTATAACTTATTGTTATCAACATCAGCAACTTTTAGTTTACACACTTTTTCTTTCCACATAATAAAATATGTTATCTGTAAGTTTTAACCTTCACTTTATGATTTGATCAATTTATTCTGGGAAGGAATCCTGTAAATGTTTTTCAATGAAAGCAGAGCATATAAATTATGTCACTAAATAAGAAAAAGAAAGAAAAAATCCTTATAAATGTACAGACAGTATCTTTTTCTTCTCTTTTATAAACTATTAATAAACTATTAGCAAATAATAGCATGTACATTTGCTTGTACAAAGGCTCTTCATATGGATACCGCGTTTCCCTGAAAATAAGACTGGGTGTTATTTTCTTTTGACCCCTGAAATAAGCACTTGGTGTTATTTTGGTGGCAAATGTGGTCATCTCATGGCTTCTGCTATGTTGCTATGTTGTATTTTCAGGGAGGGCTTATTTTCAGAGGAGGGTTTATTTTAGCGCATGCACTCAAAAGTTGGATTGGGTATATTATCTAGGGAGGTCTTATTTTCAGGGAAACAGTGTATATAGTTGTTAATCTGTATTGAGGCATTGAGTTGTACAAAATAAAGGTGCCTTATAAATATAGTAAATAAACCACAGAAAAATGCACTGCTTTATTTTTCCTAGTTATGCACCATTACCTCAGATCCAATTCCCAGTTCTGGTGATAATATGAACCAATATTGCGTACCCGGCACATTGATTTAGCTCTAGTCTTGTATTTAAATAATCTCACTGATCCTTCTTTAACTTCTTTTTAATTCATAATGACCCCTTCTGAGTCTTCACTTTTACCAAGCAATGCCCATATTCGTATTTCAGCTTGTTAACATTTTGACCAAATTTAATCACAACTGTGATGCTTCCACTGTTGGCCATTCTTATATTCACTATATATGATAAACAAAGATGGAAGAGTATTCATCCTTGACTCACTTCTTTCCTGATTCTGACTAATACTGTTTTTCCAATACTCACAGTTCCTGTAGCATTTTCTTGTTCACTGTGAGGTTCCTCAAAAAATACCTTCTGATCTTCTTTTTAACTTGATTACATTCCACATTCTGACATAGTCTACACTATCAAGGGCCTTATATAATAAATGAAGCCAAGGTTAATCTGCTTATATTCCTCTACTTGCACCATAGTAGCTGTCTTTGCTCATGTCTTCCTGCTTTCTGGAAAAACCAGCCTATTTCTTTCATGTTTGTCTCTCCATGCCTGTCTCTATTCCTCTGTATTAAAATTTAAACTAAACTTTATTTAGTGAAGAATTAGTACAGTGATTTAGTTGTTTCCACATGCTCCGTTCTCCAATATAGACAAACAGAGTTATATATGACAAACACTATACCACACATGCGTTTCCTCTATTTTCCCTGTTAATTTTAACTGCTTCTTCTTCTGCAGCTTTAAAGAGTTCAGTGAGTATTTCATCTGTACCTAATGCTTTCCTTTTTGACAGCTCATATTTTGACTGTTGTACCTCACTTCCTAGTAGAGTTGGTTTCTGGCAATTTATTCTTTGTCTATAAATGATTCTGTCATTCTGTAATCCTATTTGTAAAGGCTTTCATTACAGTCGTCCCATCTTCCTTTCGACTAATTTGCCTCTATCAGATATCTGAAGATAAACAGGCTCAGACCTGGTTAAGACTTGGTTGGGAGGCACAAGGGAATTCCAGGGCTGTATTTAGACTAGAAAATCAAAACATACCCTGGAAGAATGCAATTTTCTTACATATTGTTGCAACCTCACCAACCCAAACCACACACACATGGTCACAAGGCATCTTAACTTACCAACAAATGTGTCATTCTGTAGTCCCATTTGTAAGAATTTTAAAATAGAAATTCCATATTTCTTTATCCTGATTCACTCTATCAGATTTGTCATTCCACTTGAACATTTCTATTTTAGCTGCAAATTTTCCTATGAATTCTCTGATCATCTTCATTTTCATTATATTTGTTGATATTTTTAATTAAGAAATTTCTCTTTATCTCTGTTTGATACTGGAAGTTGACCAATACTTCATTGTTTTGTGGCTATTATATTAGTTGGTTCTCAAACTCACATGGATCCTCTTTGAAATAAGGGCCTATTTTATTCCACTTCAGTTTTTACAATGTCTCTTATCTCTTTCCACAGCTCCTCAAACTCCCCCAGAAATATGTTAGGCACACTGTATCTCTTCCTTATATTCTGGTCGTTATCTTCTCTAGATCATATCTTAATATGCCTGCTGTCATTCATTTTGTAAGTACAGTCCATGTTTTAAGGGTATGGCTCAAACTCTTAATCCTTAAACTACCTAAGGCAGAACCAAATCCTACTGTTACAGATCCTTAAACTACCTAAGGCAGAACCAAATCCTACAGCTACAGAGAGCAGAAGAAAGAAAGAAATGGTCAGGCTACTAAATAGCCTTTATCTATCTATTTCTTTAATTCTTATTGATTTTTCTTATGACAAATCTGCCATGTTGCCAATCATATGAAAACCTAAATTATAACTAATAAAATATAGTGTACAGAAGCTGGTAACAACAACTATCGCATTAGAATAAAGGTATTTTAATTTTTAAAAAAGTATAACGTTATCAATATCTCAAATTTTTCAGATTGTTTGTTTAAATGTAAAACAGGGATCCCCAACCTTTTTGGCACCAGGGACCGGTTTCATGTAAAAAAAATTCTGCGGACTGGTGGGAGCCCCCAGCGGGTGAGTCGAGTCACATGAGCCGCACGCATGTTTGGTGGTCACATGGAACCGTGACCGCTGAACTCACTACGAGGCTCACTATGAGGCTCACTATCGAGGCTCACTACAGCCCGGTTACTATCAAGCCGTGGACCGATGCCCAGGGGTTGGGGACCTCTGATGTAAAGGACTGCCTTGATGGTGAATCTATGGCATGCATGCTCTGTGGGTTTGGGCACGTGTGCTTTGGGCACTCAGTCTGGAAAAGGTTAGCCATCACTGGCCTATACAAAGTGCTTTTGGGCTGGAAAATTCTTTCTTTACAGAATGTAATTAGAAAATAGATAGATATAACCCATACTTAGTCTTCAATTTATGACTATTTGTTTAGTAACCGTTCAAAGTTACAATAAGTGCGAAGCCATAAGCCTTCACACTTATGACTATCATGGCATTTCCATGGACACATAATCATGATTTGGACAATTGACAACGTTCACACATTTACAATGGTTGCAGTATCTCATGGTCACATTGGTGATCTTCCCAGGGGTTTCAGAGAAGCAAAGGCAATGAGGAAGCTGGCAGGGAATGTCCCAAGGTGCAGTTGCATGAAGTTTTCACTTAATGAGCAAGATGATTTGTTCAACAACCACAGCAAAAAAATATGGCATAAGATTGAGTTAGTTTTATGATGCATTACCTTCTGATTTTTTTGTGGTTATAAATTGAGGAAATTTTCTTAATTATGAAATGTCATTCATTTCTCCATTAAATCGTGAATGGATTATTTTAAGGAAGCATAAAAGTTTACTTTTTCCACTGATTTTACTGTGATTTAACACTGTTATTATACGGAATATATATGCAGAGATACTGCATTTTTTTAAAAAAAGTTTTATTATACTTCTATATCTTAGCTTTCTCCAAATTTATGGCAAAAATAATTATATTAAAAAATTAAAATGAACCCTTTGAAAAGCATGGTAACTTAAAATATATATATATTTAATCCGCAAGAATAAAGTCAATTTAAGCACAAATTTAAATAAAAATTTCCAATAAATTCATAAAACATTACCTCCAATAATGGTAAATTTAATCATCAAATCATGTAAGTTCTCAGACTAACATGCCCGGAAACATGTTTAGATTTCATTTTTATTTCGTTGCATTTGGGGAGGAGGGGTGCTCCATTACAAATGAGTTAAAAAATATTCCCATTTAGCAGCCATCTCCAAATGGATACTCTTCAGACCTATCTTCTTTATTCCCATCACCTTTAGTCATCCTGGATAATGATAATTTCTTATTCGATACTGGCCCTACTGGTTGGAGTTATAAATTATTTATTAATAAGTGTTTAAATAGAGACATTAAGTAGTTTAAACACAGTTTAGCTAGTAGAGGTATTAATTTAGCTTTGAAATACATCTGAGCACTACTATGTCATTATTCAATTAGAATATAAGGCTAAGAAATTGTTCTTGGAATATTTTAAACATAAATTTAAGAATCCCATTTGAAATAAACTATTTACTGATATTTTATGAAGTAGATAGTGTTCTTGAAAAGATCTTGATGCCTTTTGCATATGACTCAAATAATGTTAAGGAACTTGGCTCTAGAAACTGCTCATGAGACACATCATCTTCTGATGTAGCAGTCTGAAATGCTCCTTCCTTATCCAATGAGACTTAATTAGTATCCATCAAATAGCTAAAAGATAAAAACTGTGGTTTTCAGTCTTAAAACCTCTGTTGCTGGCATGAGGATGAAACTAAGTGGACTTAAGATAGGAAAAAACAACTTAATTAAAATGGGATTGTACATTTGTTCTGTCACTTTAACAGCTACCTATTGATGTGAGCTTCCTCAAAACACGATTGCTCCAAAAGGGTGTAGCTTGTTATGGTTACTAATTAGATAGATTTAAAGCATTTTAAAGACAGATGCTACACTGTGATTTATGGATTTTTGTTGTCACATAAGAATGACCTCTTGAACTCTTGTCTTACAAATCTAACCTTGCTACCTCTCATATCAAGCATTTAATGTTCCTTTTAGCAGCAAATCGACAAAGCTTTATGCTGATCAAACAAAGGAGCAGAGCCTCATATATTTATACATGTAAATAAGTATTGGAGTTTCAACTACTTCAATGTAAGCACTTCTCAAACATAATTCTAAACATGCAAATTAACAAATCATATAAAAAAGTTAAGAAAAAGTTAAGCATATCTAAATCTCAATCAATGATCCTAATTATATAATCTACACTGAAGTATGTAGATTATGGTGACATCTCTATCTTAATGTGCCTGCAGAAAGTCATCATTTAATCAATAATCAAAGCTCTTCTAGGATTGCCTTGTTAAACTTTCCTGCTTTGGAGTTATTGATCTGTCAATACTGACAAGCCATAGACCTTAACAAAATGTTCAGTTTTACCAGCTTCAGTTGACCACTTCAAAGCCTTCTTGAGGGCTGATCTCTCCTGATTAATATTATTTAAATTTTTTAAATCACCAAATTTAAGGAAACCACAACCGAAGAACAATTAAAAAAACAATCTGAGATTTTTAAAAATTGAATGCTTTTGATTATGTTGGCTCTGAATTCTGAGAGAAAATCTGTAGTGCATATTATGTAAGCAATATTAAAATCAGATTCAATCTAAAGATAATCTTTGATTAATGGACCTTTTGAAGTTCTAATGGATCTACCTGAATTCTAAGTTCCCATGGTTGGTTCCCCTCTGGCAGTCACATTACTGCACTTCAGGTATTCAGCAAGGGACAGTATTTATGGGCATTTTCACTGGACCACAGCACATGACCCCATTTTATGACAGTTTTGCTGAAAACTAGCATTTACTTCTGCTCTTCGGCAAAACTGCACCCACAGTGAACCAGTCTTTATATTACCTATCCCACTAGGATTCTGACTAACCAGAGATAAAGGTTTGGGGTAAATAATAATTTTGTGCTTCATTTTCATTTTTATTGCCCAACCTCATCCCCCACCATAATGATTTAACAACTTAAACACAGCATTATGAGTTATGGGCTCCTGAAGAATAGATAAAATATACTTAGCCCATTTCATTGCAATTTTTGTTCATAATACTTTTAAGATATAAGATTTATATCCAGGCTAGTTTCTTTAAAAAGAAGATTGTTAAGGCTAACTTAAAACTAAATTTGTGGAATCATGTCAACTGAAGCAGCATTACTGTAACATGTATTTATAGCTAAAGCCTAAATATAAGTCTTCCATGAACATTTTTCTTTTGTTTCTTTTTTCTGGGAAGATAATTAATTCATTAAACTCATTAAATTTCTGATGAAACATCTGCTTGCAGAACATGGTACTAATGATAAAAAGGGCGTTGGTACTTACCTGATACGCCTCTTCTAATAAGGGGAAGATAGCATCCAGGAATGGGTTATCTCTGCTCCACTCTGATTGGACTGAGTCTGCATATTAATTAACTGAACCAGTATAAGAGCCCTCCCAAGGCTACCTATCCCAGTTTTTCCGACTCAGTTCCTCTCTGGACTGTTTCGGGTTATCCAGCTTGTGTTTTCAGATTCGACTATTACATTCAGCTCTTTTCGTGAGTAATTTCTCTCTACTTACAGCATTGCTGATTGCGGTCAAGCCAGTCCTCTTTATGGAGCCTCCCTCTCCTCTGAGCCCCTGGCTTTGCGATCCTTTGTGCGCTCTCCCTTCGGGGAAGCGTGCCAGAGGATCGCAGCGGCTTCGTGCCACCGCCTGTCCGGCCGCTCGCCCCCTCAGACCTTGATCCTGTGTGGAGCTCAGCTTCGGCTGGCCCACACGTCGGCCTGCCTGCTTGTTTTGCCGGAGCAGTGCCTGGGCCGTGCACGCTCAGAAGCTCCCCCTGTTGGTGCTGAGGAGCCTGCAGGCACCCGAAAGCTTGCGCACCTCCTGGATCCGACCTGCTTACCGCCGAGCGAAGCCGCACCTTCAGGAACGGCGCCGGAGATCTGCGGCCTCGGGGAAAGCCTAGTGGGCCACAGCGACACTCAGTAACAGTCAACAAGGGCGCAAACACCCGCGGGCGCTATTTTGGAGTGAAGCCTCAGGGCCCAGCAACAGCCTCTCCTCCCTGTGAACAGACGATGGGTGGCACTGCTGACCTATCTACCGCCTCTCTGCGAGTACGGCAGAGACATCCGGAGGCTGAGGAGGGCGAGTTTCCTGACGGTGTCTTGTCAGACGACAAGGGGGTGCCCACGGAGAAACCCTCATTTGTGGGTCTCTTTCCACCTGATCTCTTCACCCCCCTTCTAGCCAAGGCCAAGGCGGCCTCTGATTGGGAACCCGCCCCTCCAGCGGCACCAGCCCAACAGCAACCCCCGGCCTCCAAGCCATGGTTCCTAGAGCGTAGGGTAGCGTCTGACTCCATACCTACCCCTCAGATATTTGTGGACACTGTCCAGAGGCAGTGGACAGCCCCCACCACAGGCCCAGGGCCCAACGCGAATGACAAACATTTCTACTGCGTGGCCGAGTCTCTGGAGAAGACCTTGACCTGGCCGGTTGTGGATCCACCTGTAGCGGCCCTCTATTTGAACACAGCGCTTCCCAGATGCCAGGAAGACCTGCTGAAACCAGAGGACTGTAGGGCCGTTCAGGTCCTCCAGTGTGGCCATCAGTCCTCCACCTGGGCCATACGAGCATCGACGGCAGCATCCTTCTTCGCCAGGTCGAGCCTCTTCTGGCTTCAACAGCTGCAGGCCAGGATTCCCGCCGGGGATGCGCGCTCGCATCAGGACCTGAAGAAGATTATTGCCGCAGTGCAATTCACCTCTGATGCCACCCTGAGCACGGTGTGCTTTTCATCGAAAGTCATGTCGTCATCCGTCGCCTCCCGCCGACTGCTGTGGCTCTGGCCATGGCAGTCAGACATGAAACAAAAATGGAAACTGGCTTCTGGACCTTTCCTGAGAGAATCACTTTTCGGTGGTGCACTCTTTCCCCTATTAGTAGAGGGGAAGGACAAGAAGAAGGTCTTGTCTTCCAACTCGAGACGGGGGGCCAACCACACAACTCCGTACCCTAGACGACAGCCCTTTGGGGCCCAGGATCAGGGGGATCCTACTGCCCTGATTATCCCCAGTATAACTATAGGCAGCAGTGGGGCTTTGGCCAGCATTTCCGCCAGAGCCAACAGCAATTCCGCCAGCCCCGCGGGGGTCAGTCTTTGTGGCCCTTTCGCGGAGGCAGTGGTCGCACCTACTGCCATCAATGATTCGACTCAAGACCCGCTCCCCATCGGTGGTCGTTTGCGTCACTTTGCCGATCAATGGCAAGACACAACCTCCAATGAGTGGATTATTACTACGGTCAGGTGTGGTCTGACCTTAGAATTCGGATCTCCTCCCCCAAATTTCTTTCTCAGCTGTCCGCCCTCCTCAAACCCCCAGAGACGGGAGTTAATGGAATCTGCCATAGCCCATCTCTTGCAGATAGAGGCCATTGAGGCAGTACCTTGCGGGGAAGTGTTCCAAGGGTTTTATTCAGTCCTGTTTGTGGTGCCCAAGGCCTCAGGGGGATGGTGGGCCATATTGGACTTGAATTCATACATAGTTTATCGGTGCTTTAAAATGCACTCCCTCCGTTCAATTTTGGAAGGGATTCGCCGGGGTGACCTGTTGTCATCCATTGACCTTACAGAAGCATACCTACATGTGCCTGTTTCTCCTTGTTACCGGAAGTTTTGCGTTTTTGTTACGGTTCTCATCACTTTCAATATACTGCGTTGCCTTTTGGCCTTTCATCTGCGCCCAGAGTGTTTACTAAGATCTTGGCGGCTCTTGCGGTGCACTTGCATTCTATCCCAATCCGTACCCAATTTTATTTAGATGATATTTTAATACAATCTAATTCACTGGCCTCCGCTACCCGGGACCTACGTGTCATGGTGGAGGTCCTACAAAGACATGGGTTCTCTATCAATGAGGCCAAAAGCCACCTCGTGCCCAGTACCAGGATCCTCCATTTGGGGGCCTGGATTGACTCAGTCCAACCAGAGGTCGCGTCCATCCCCAGGGTGTTAGAATTCTTGCAGGATGGTCTGGACAGGGGACTGTCCCCCAACACCATCCGTCGCCAGGTGGCGGCCCTGGGGACTGTTCTTACATGGGGTGGGGGTCAGACTCTGTCCCAGCACCCCATGGTCGAGCGTTTTGTGAAGGGGGCTTCTAATCTTAGGCCTCCTGTGGTCCACCGATATCCTTCTTGGGATCTCCCAAGGGTTCTCGAGGCCCTACAGCACGCTCCATTCGAACCCTTAGATGAGGTACCTCTTAACATCCTTACCTGGAAGGTCGCATTCTTAGTGGCTGTTACCTCTGCCCGCCGCATATCAGAGCTCCAGGTGCTATCGATCAGAGAGGACCTCTGCAAATTCCACCCGGACAAGGTCGTGCTCAGACTTGATCCGGCTTTCGTCCCCAAGATAGGGTCCCTTTTCCATCGTTCCCAGGAAATAGTTCTGCCGGATTTTCCATCATCGGATTCCGAGTCTCCGGGTGGGGCTTCTCGGGGAATAGATGTCGTAGGGCTCTTCAGACATATATTCAGCGTACTGCTGGGTTTCGGAAGTCCGAGGCTCTGTTTGTTTCTTTTCATCTTTCCTCGATGGGTAATAAGGTCTCTGTGTCCTGCGTTGGTCAGTGGGTTAGGCGCGCCATTGCACGGGCATATGAGGCCATGGGAGAACAAGTACCTTCTGGCATCACGGCCCACTCTACCAGGAGTGCTGCCACCACGAGGGCTTGGTATACACAAGCCTCCATTGAGGAGATCTGTAGGGCAGCCACCTGGGCGTTCCCTGTGCCCTTTATACGCAACTACTGGCTGGACAAGTTTGCTGCCGAGGACGAAGCATTTGGTTGCCAGGTTCTGCAGGCAGTGATTCAGACTGAAGGTGTCTCTACCTGAGTTTGTGGCCCACCCTTGGATGGGACGATGAGGGCTCGGGTATGTCCCATTCCTGGATGCTATCTTCCCCTTATTGAGAAAGGGTGTTGGTACTTACCTGATATGCCTCTTCTAATAAGGGGAAGATAGCATCCGTCCCGCCCACTATCTTTTCCTTGTCCTATGTTTACCTGGTTGATGGGGTTGTTAATCATTATGTTTGGATTGGGGTCCTGTACCTTCGGTGTGATTCATTGCTGGTTGGTTGCCTGCTTGTATATATGATCATTTTTTTCTTGTTTTCCTGTTACTAAATCGTTTCTGGATAACCCGATGATTCTGCTGTCGTTTCCTTCGTCGAAAAAAACTGGGTAGTAACCTTGGGGAGGGGCTTTTATACCTCTGTAAATAATTAATATGAAGACTCAGTCCAATCAGAGCGGAGCAGAGATAACCCATTCCTGGATGCTATCTTCCACTTATTAGAAGAGGCGTATCAGGAAGTACCAACACTCTTTCTTTCACCCTCACTTTGCAATCCCAGCATGATACAAACATACTCTGGCTCTCTCATTTCCCCCCCTTTTGTTATGTCCCCATAAAGTTGCATTCTGCTGGTCCTGGCCCTTGCACAAGCCAAGATTAAGCTCAATTTCATTTTACTGGTGTAGAGGTTGTCCCCTCACCCATCCATCTTTATTGTTAGTCTATTCCGCCAAAGCCTCAAGATATGCCTCAGCTTTTAGAAGCAGGAAAGAGATTGGCAGTGGGAGAAATTATGTCATGCTGGTATACTTTTCCATTGATTTAAGCATAGGCAGAGAGCAGTTCGGCTCCACAATGGGAAAAGGTTGCAAGATACATTTGTCCTGAATCAGCAGAGAGTTGCAAAATACTTATGGATTTTTTTTAGGTAAGAAAGGCTCCAGGGAATTTTACTTCAGGAGTCCAATCTGCACACAGTGGGCTTAGAGTAAACACGTGACACAAACCTACAGGGATCTTACCAGTTCTATTATTGCTATGCCCACTTATCTGAACTGAAATTGGCGTGGTTCACCCTTCAAATGAGTCCTTAAACATTTAACCTATTGCCCCTTTTTTAATTGGAAAAAACCTTTATTTATTTTCCCAACACGCTGGCTTTCTACGTGCCAGGGGACTAAAATAACCATGCTGTTTCATCATTCAGTGTTATGTTAAGTTGCAAAATATTTTACAAGATCAGCACAGAAGAACCTTAAACTAAATGCTTTTGTTATTTAATATTCTTGTAATATCAATAAGAACAGGGCAGGTGTAACTAAGACTTTAGGATGTGGTTTCTCTAAGAGTTAGTTGCACTCTTTGAATGTTTTTATCATTAGGAAGGTGTGATTACTGAAAGGATCAAGCTGTTGGTAGAAAGTTCAGAATTTCTTGGACTCCAAGAATGCTGTTTATCGAGTCACTTCCTGCCGTCGGAGGCGTCGGACGAGTCTTTGACTCATCCGCCGCTTGTTTCTCCCTGACGGCCCCTTCGGGGGTACGGGGGCTCTTTAAGGGCCCCCCACCGGAC
>JAPKID020000553.1:0-17562 GCA_026931265.2 Tropidonophis doriae | reverse complement strand
AAACAAACCACCCCCTCCATTTAAGTTCAGGAAACGATCGAAAGCAAAAAGTTAAAGTCACTCACACCACCAGTTTCTGCGGACCTCCGGGGCTGCCTCCAGCTCCTCTTTCCGCCCGCTGCTCCATGGTATTCAAGCGATCTCCAATATAATTTCCATGGTCCCTCCTTTTGGTCATCTGCAAACTGCAGATTTTAAGGCAGTGATGGCTAACCTTTTTTGGCTTGCGTGCCAAAAGCGGGGGTAGTGCAGGGGGGTCATACTTGGGCATGCCACACCCATAAAGCTATGTGCGTGACCCCCTGCTTTTGGCGTGCGTTTTTCACCCTCCCCAGACTCCAGAGGCTTTCTAGGAGCCTGGGGAGGGTGTAAACAGCTTCCTCCCCCCTTCAGAGGCTTCAGGAGCTTCCTTGAAGCCTCCAGAGGGCAAAAAACGGCCTCAAAAGAAGGCCTAAATCAGCTGGACAGCACACACATGCTCACTGGAGCTGACAGGGCAATGCTTCGTGTGCTCTAAGAAATGGCTCCACGTGCCATAGGTTCGCCATCACGGTTTTAGGGCATCAGAATAAAGTTAAAATGTGGTTTGCATCTTTGCAGATGTCTTTCTAGTAGCTGTTGTGAACAATGGTTTTTAGTTTCCTGGGATACGTCAGCCCTGCTATTGCAAATCATTCAATTCAGTCACACTGTAGTTTAACACATTGGGTGAGCATTGCTTTTGTGGAATATGCAATTCCACAGAGGAATGGGTTCAAATAAGAAGAAAAATGTAAGTGGGAGAATCATGATTAAGAAGGATCCAACTTCATCACAGGGGTTAATTTTAAAAACCACTTGAAAAAGATTTGTCAGATTTCTGCTATAAGTTATTTCACTTAGAACTTGCAAACTGGGAAAGAACAATGATGTTGAAGAAAATAAGAAATTGGCAGGTATGTTAGCGAGAGAGAGAAAATCCAATGTTTTGTCATTGGGTATTAACACTGAGTTTTGGTCACAACCAATGTCATGCCATCCTGTTAAGAGACTGCAGCCATTAAAAAAAGTCGATCCTGATTTAAAGCTATCCTTGGGTTACAATCTAGTAAACAGTGTCAAATATATGTATTTGTCCTTCATAAATTTCTAGTTAATTCCATCAGTGTTACAGCATCACTCAAACAGAGAACATAAGTTGCGGGTTCAGATATAACAACAACATGACATTGCATTTATTGTCTATTCCACTTCCATCACTAAACTTCATTAATGTAAAATAATTTGACCTAATTATGAACAACAAGGAGGCTGTAACTGATAAATTTATTTAAAAACTGCTGTTTGTTAAAATATGATCCACTATCTTTGCAAAGATCTTCATTAAACATGTTTATTAAACATCCAGCCACTTCTCCAACTATTCATTTTAGAATTAAAATTAAATTACTAAAATGTTCTATTTTTCCCCTCCCTTAAACACTTTGAAATGTAAATGATTGAGTCTTGTATTAGTTTGGCTCATATTACTGCTTTCCCCATTTCAGAAAGAATTAATACAGCTAAACCTCAATTTAATGGACCATTTGAGGAAAGAAGGATATATTTGTTCCTCCCAATGTCTGATAAATACAAAAGTACATCTTCTCAGTGATTGGCATCACTTACATAATGACCTCATTATACAAATAACATAAAGAGTTGCATCATAAAATTAGGATAAAATTCATGTAAATTAAAATTGTGTAAATTAAAACAAGGAAATCTATGTGCAATAGACTTCTGTTATTTCAAGGGAGCTATCCAAATAGAAATTTGGTCCACTGTATCCAAAGTCTACTGAATATAAGTCTGTTAAATCAGGATTTCATTCATACACACACACACACACTCACACACACACACACACCAAGCTCAGTTGTGGTTTTCAAAATATAGTAAAATAAAAAAAATAAGTAGAAAATAATTTAATTCAGCAACAGCAATGAGAAAAAAGCTATGTTTCCTGGGTAACCATAACTGATGAATGTGCTAGATTAGATTTCTGAAGTTCCTTTTGGCTGACTTGGAGTAAGTAGTACAGTTGAGAAAGAGAATTTGCAGAATTGCTCTGGATGTTGGAAATATCCTTGATCCTTGGTTGTGCACAATCGTGCACAGCCTCCTGTAGCTGCAGCTGCCTGGGAAAGGAAACGGCTGATCCTCCGAGGTTTAGAGTGAACCAGAGGCGAAATATTTTATCACAGATGACCTATTGAAAAAGAAGGAAAACAGAGTCTTGTACTGAAGAATCACATGAGTTGTTCAGTCCTGTTGCGCTCTGCAATTTATGGATGTATTTTTATTTATTTATTAAGGCTCCTATGCTGCTAAATTCCCATTGGCTCTATATGGCTCAAAGAGGTTCACAATAAGGGCTATAAAATTTAAAAAAACTGACACATGAACACTACGCAGACCATGGCAGGGCCATTCTGTAATGAGATCTTGGCTCAGAGCAATTTTTATACAAGTGACTCACTCTGCTTGGGCAGAGAAAAATCTATGCACTGTGTGGCAAAGGAAACAACCAGCAATGAGCCCTCCACCCAAGGATTTTGGTTTTGGCTCCCAGCCCGATTGGTGGCCAATGTTATCAGCCTCAGGGCTTTTTTTCTTCTTTTTTTTTTGCTTTACTGGGGACTTGGAAGTTTCATGGGCACCTTAAAGCTGTGGAGCAGTGGTGAAATGTAATTTTTTTTGCTACCGGTTCTCTGGGCATGGCTTGGTGGTGGGCTCATGTGATTGGATGGGCATGGCCAACTTTTTTTTAAAATTTTAAAGCATTTTTTACTACCTATTCACCTGAGCCAGTAGTAAAAAAAATGCTTTAAGAAGTGAGACAAAAAAAAGATTCAGCTGTGCGGTACGATCGTGGGAACCTTTTTAAAAAACTTTTTAAAGCAGTTTTAAAATACCGGTTTGGGTTAATAGGTAGTAAAAAAAACTTTAAAAAGTGACAGAAAATGTTCCCACAATTGCATGACACAACTGATTGTCATGGAACCATTTTTCCCCCACTTTTGAAAGCATTTTTTTCCCTGCTGGCTTGGCCAAACAGACAAGAAAAAAATGCTTTAAAAAGCGAGTGGGGGGAAGCTTCTGACAATCACACAACTCACGGCTGATCTATGCAATCCTTGGAAGCTTTTTTTTTTTTTTACTGCCGGTTCGTATAACAAATGACAATCGCTCCTACCAGTTCAGCCGAACTGGGCTGAACTGGGCTGAACCAGGAGGATTTCACCCCTGCTGTGGAGGCTTAAGGACACTTTTTAACTCTCCCTCCCCTAGACCAAAAAGTTCAAATCTGTTGAGTTCACCAACTTCATTGTTGATGTTACGATGGCCCCTGATGAGACTCAGAGACAAAATTTTATCCCCAGGCGGAAGAGTTCCCCAGCCCATTGTTCATTAAATAAATCAATGCAAACTCATACACATCCCATATGGCCAAAAAAACCTGATTTCTGGTATCTAAGTAAATTGTATTGCTCTGCACTGGAGGCAGGTAATGCTTTAGGTTTTTCCTCTCTTCTGGGTGCTAACAAATTTCCCCACTGCTTTACTTATCATTTATTTTAAAAGACTTATATAGCTGCTCATATTGTAATTCTAACCCTGGGTGATGCACAAAGCTGTAAAAAAAGTTCTCCACTCAACCATAGGAATAAAAACTCAATAAAATTTTATTCTGCGTACTCCTTTCTTGGGTAAACACTTAATCCCACTTCAAGAATTACTCTAAGGAAAGCATAGAAGTTGTTTCCAATAAAACGAATAAGAACACGATCAGATTAATATATTTAACCTTTACACTGATTGTAAAATGGGATACAGAGAACCATTTTGATCATCAACCATTCAGAGCAACACTTTCATATGAAGTGAGTCCCTTCACAGAAGAAAAATGCAGAAGCCAGTTATATAATATAAGAACGGGAAGTAAGAAAAAATTATGTGATAATATAGTCCTCTAGTTCAGGGGTCTCCAACCTTGGCAACTTTAAGACTTGTGGACTTCAACACTCAGAGTTCGTCAGCCAGCTATGTTGGCTCTGGGAATTGAAGTCCACAAGTCTTAAAGTCACCAAGATTGGAGACCTCTGCTCTAGCTCTTTTTTAAATGAACATTATGGTCATAAATTGCTGTTGTTTTACCTATGCAAATACTGTGCGTATTCATAGTAGAATTAGCAAGCAGTAGATGTAAGGGCCCATTTTTACCACATACACATAGTTTGACTCCTTATTGAGAGCGTATATTTTACTCATTATGGGAAAGGCTACTAACATCACTCCTGTGCATTGGTGGGATTCAATTTTTTTTACTACCGATTCTGTGGGCATGGCTTGGTGGGTGTGACAGGATATTGCAAAATCCCCATTTCCTCCCAATCAGCTGAGACTCAGGAGGCAGAGAATAGATGGGGGCACGGCCAGTCAGAGGTGGTATTTACCGGTTCTCCAAACTACTCAAAATTTCCACTACCGATTCTCCAGAACTGGTCAAAACCTGCTGAATACCACTTCTGTTCCTGTGGCAAATTCTTCTTCTTCTATATTGTAATATCTGGGACAGTGTTTCTCAACCTTGGCAGCTTTAAGATATGTGGACTTCAACTCCTAGAATTCCTCAGCCAGCATGGAATTCTGGAAGTTGAAGTCCACAAATCTTAAAGCAGTCAAGGTTGAGAAACACTGCTTTAGAACAACTTGCCAAGTTATACAATTTTATCGCATTATGAAATGCCTTGCTCATAAGGCATCATTTGCTACCACTGACACTGTGGTGAATGGATGCTACACCAGATGTTGACAGTACAGATGTTATTGCAGAGACTAGAATACTAACAGAACCTTTAATTGTCTTCCCTAAAAAGTATGACATGATATGACACTGCATGATCTGCCTGTGGCTGGTGTGTTTGGGCTCATTTATAGCTGTATCTTGAAGTCACTACTTGGGACTTCGCGCACCTAGCAATTGTGCTTATGTATATCCGCATGTCCAAATACAAGTCATGGATACATTCGTTTTAATCAGTGCAGTAATTAGGATTTTAAAACAGAGGCACGCAGCCACTTAAATAACAATATTTCTACTTAGCCTCTCACTTGAAGGTTAGTGTTGGCTCTTTCCGCTCCACATTTTCCATTCTTCAGATCGCATTTGGAAAAGCAATCGAAAAAAACGCAGTCTTCATCTCCTGAGCAGTTTTGTTCAAGGATGTCTCTCATTTTAGGTTCAAAAAAGGCCATGTCTACATCGATGGCAACCACCTGCAATCAGAGCAAATGTATTTAGGCTGATTTACTCGTGCGTCAAAACCTCCGTGCAGTTTTAGGACATTCTGAGTTCTGAGAGAAAGCAAGGCAGGATAAATTCAAGAGAAAATGAGAAAGTACACCTGGGACCTGTGTTGCTCACTACCTGTGAAACGCAAACTGACTACTCTATAAAAGAAAATGTAAGCTTTCCTTGGAAATCGTGGAGAAAAAGTGAGCCTTGCGATTGTTACAATTCTTTAAGGACACCCTGGGCCTCTGCAGCTGGTGAGAAGCAACTGACAAACGTGCGGGAATTCACCACCTGAATTTGTATAATGACAACCAAGTGCATTTGTTGTCATTTTGTCAGAACTTGCTGCAAATGCCACCGTAAGGCATATCCTTCTTTTATTTCATCAATGAAATAAAAGTACCTTTAGGTACTTTTGCAAAAGGATCAGCCTATCCCTTCTCAGTAATAGAACACACTTTTTTCATACAGAGATTCTTGGGTACCTTTTAAAAAAAAATATTGTTCCACAATTTTCCAGAACAGAATGAAACCACAGAGGTCCCGAACATCCTATTAGAGCCCACATTTAAAAAAAAATAAAATTCTTTGTTTAATGGATACACAGTAAATCCATTAAATGAGTTAAAAGTTGCTGATGAACTCTGGAGGTTTTCTCCATTCAATCAGTTTCAGTACAGAAAGAGACAAAATCTTTTAACTCCAGGGAGCCCTCGACTTATGCCCACAATTGAGCCCAACATTTCTGTTGCTAAATGAAACATTTGTTATGTGAGTTTTGCCTTGTTTTAGGGCTTCTCTTGCTACGTGAATCTCATTTTAGGACTTTTCTTGCCACGGTGGTTAAATGAATCCCTGCGGTTGTTAAGTTAGCAACACAGTTGTTAAGTGAATCTGGCTTCCCCATTGACTTTGCTTGCAGGAAGGTTGCAAAAGGAAATTATGAGATCCCGGGGTACAGCAGTTGTCATAAATACAGGATGAGTCTTTTGCCAAGCATCTGAATTTTGATCACATGCAATGCAATGGTCGTTAAGTGTGAAAAACTGTCATAAGTCACTTTTTTTAGAGCCACCGTAACTTTGAACAATGATTAAATGAAGTATTGTGAATCTAGCTAGTAATGAACAATATATTTCATGTTAGGTTCTAGATTAGAGAATTTTCAAGCTAGTTTGAATTTCTTATCCTTGATCCAAAGTATTATTCTTATGCTGGGTTCATCTGTTCTTCCCAAGGCATGGTTTGATTAAACATGATTTGCTTGTGAGATATAACAGACTAAACTATAAAACACAATCACAACTTCTAACAGCTCATTTCATGGAAAAATCTTAAAGCTCATAAGAAAATCTATCCCTGATTAATCATGTCAGCATTTACTGGTGAAGGGAGAGTAATTTATAAACCAATTTCAGTTGAGAAACTCTGCCACAGCTAACACCAACAGATTTCCAGGATAAGCTTATTTTTATTTTTTATATATTTGTTTTGTCAAGCGTGTATAAGAGAATAGATGTAAGTACATAGAAGATTATCAATACATGAATGTTAGGATAGGGATGGTATGGTAGGCATGTTGGTGCGCTTATGCACACCCCTTACAGACCTCTTGGAATGGGGTGAGGTCAACAGTAGACAATCTAATGTTAAAGTTGTGGGGGTTTGAGGAAGAAACCACTGGGTCAGGTAATGCATTCCAGGCATTGATCACTCTGTTGCTGAAGTTGCATTTTCTGCAATCGAGTTTGGGACGATTTATCTTAGGTTTTTTACCTACTGTGTACTCGTCTATTGTTGTGGTTGAAACTGAAGTAGTCATTGACAGGTAGAACATTGTGGTAGATAATTTTATGTACTACGCGTAGGTCAGACCATAGGCGGCATAGTTCTAAGTTGTCTAAGCCCAAAATTTCAAGTCTGATGGCATAAGGCATTCTGTTGGGAGCAGTGGAGTGGAGGACTCTTCTCGTGAAATATCTCTGGACTCACTCAATTGTATTAATGTCGGATATACAGTGCAGGTTCCAGACAGAAGATCTCAGAAGTGGGTTCCTCCCAGTTCAGCCTGGATCAGCTGAACCAGCAGTAGCAGCAGCAGGAGGCTCCACCCACCCAGATGCTTCTGCACATGCACAGAAGCATCGCACATCTGCGCAACAGCAAACTGGTAGAAAAAAATTTGGAAACCCACCACTGGAAGAGCTATATTCGAGAATTGATTTAGCAAATGTTTTGTATTCTCCAGTTAGCAGTACAGTGTTATCAGAGAAGAAACTACGCAGGATTAGGTTAACAACTCTTAGTGCCTTTTTGGCAATGTTCTAACAGTACCTAAAAGTCCTGCTCCCAAGCTGTCCCTTTTCCTGGTATCATTCACTGGCAGCATATAACCCAAGACAGGCATGTCAGTGTTGGTCTTTTTTTCCCCTCCCAAAACAGATTCGCTTATCCCTAATATCAATGAAACCATGGGTTTTAGCCAAGGCAGGAAAGGTCACACCAACACTTTTATCATTTCAGAGAGTCAGGGAAATACAAAATTTGCAAACAACTGCCCTAGAAATTAGTTGATGAAATCATTTCATCTTTTCTGGAAGTTCCAGCAACATATTGATTCACTTTCTCCACTGATCCAGTTAAGCATGTTGTATGAACAAGGCCAAGGAGAGCTTTTAAAAAAAGCAATGGGGCTGACTGAGACTGTTCCAAATATTGCTGCTTTCCCAGATTTATTTATTGCATTTCAATCATTTCCAGCCCTCCATGTGATTAAAAATAATTCCAAAGCTGATTCATATTTATTTTTAAATGACGTACTCTGTGAATTTGTGCCTTTCGATGATCCATGTCAAAAAATGAAACAGACAGACAGCAGATGAAGAAAACAGATCTAAAATTCCATTACCCTGAGTGACAGGGTGAGATTTCTTAATTTGAAACTTTCTTCTAATTTTCCTAAACTGCAAGAGAAACTAGATTCCCGTTCCCTTCCCTTCCCTTCTTTGAAAACAGTCCTGGGCTTTTCACAGGTTGATGCAGGAACTATCAAAAACACCAGCAATTCTTGACATCTCCTCTTATGTTTGCAACTTCTTTTGAGTTTCTCTTTCATTAAGAACTTCTAATGGAAAACATTTCTGGTTCATTGCCTTTTGTTTCATGTATTTTATTGGAATGCAAGCAAGTAAGCGGGCCACATTTAGATTGTGGTCCAAATGTTAGGAGAAGGCTAAGCTATAATTCAGAAAGCTTCATAGAGATTTCTTTCGTATTCAAAAAGCAATTATAGGCAGCATTAATAAAATAACCTTTCTCTCTCTCTTGGTATTGTGTGCTGGCCACGTCATTAATTTGTATTAGCAAAACTGGCAGATTGGTCAGAGTCTCCTCTCAGGGCAGCATTTGGAACAAAATTACAGGAAACCCTCAACAAAAAACATGAATAGGGATTTGAAACATATTCTAAGGCTGAGTATTCAAAATGCCAGGCAGATTGTCATTTGTTTCTCAGATTCTTCTTCCCCAGTCAAATCCCATGCATTTTCCTACTTTCAGATTTTTTAAATCTGAAAATGACTTATTTTCTCTTCCCTATTCCAAATGCCAGCACAGGGATTGTTTTTTTTTTAATCTGTTATTTCATCTTCTGCCTCAGTATCTTTTTGACACCAAGCAATTAATAACAACAGCAATAACAATAAATTAAATTGATGTGAATGCTACCCTCTTCCCAGTAGGTCAAAGACATTCCTGTTCCCTCTGACATTTCTATCACTTTCCATTTAATTTTAAGAGAATTGCATTTTTTGTCTCCTGCACTATCATTAAATGTATTTTGCGATTACACTACACTATTATTTTGATTGGATTATATGCACATAATCATTTAATGTTTTAACTAGCACTGTAACTTGCCCATGCCCAGAGAATTCCGGTTACTAAGTGGAATTAGATATACTTTTAATACTAGTAGAAATAATAATACATAAATTTTCTATTTAATGGAATAATTTGTATAATAGGTGTCGTTCCATTTCTAAATACATCCCAAAATATGTCTTTTGTGGTCTACACAAATGTGGCTTACATTATCTGCATTATGTCATTATGCAACTGACACAAATTACCTTATTTGCATCAATTTACATGAAGATCTCAATAAACAAATAATGTCAGTTAGTACAAATGATCTTACATATAACACAAATCCAAGTGTTTCATCTAGACCTCTTTGGACATAAAACCTTGTCAATTATTTCCAGGAGGTGAAGTAGAGATTTTCTCCTTTGCATCTGAAGTCTGCAAAGTGGAACTCTGGTTAAGCTGAAGTTTTACTATATTTTCTTTCTCTTCTTCCACCTTCTGCAGTCATTTTGCACACTTACCTTTGGTACCTCTTGTCTAATTTTTGCAACGAACTGTAAAGTGTGATCATTTCAAACTTTGGGGAGGACTTCATTCTTCCCTTGAAGAAAGTCACTATGTCATGTTGCACTGCAGCTGCACATGTGTTGCTTGGATAGATATGCATGATTAACAAGTGAGATGAATACCAATGTTATTGCAGCTGAGTCAGCACTGTGTGCCTATGACGTTGAGCAATGGCCAGCAGTGCCGACAGTGGCAGGAGCTAATGTCTTCCAGTCAGCTGGAAAGAGTCCCGCATGCATAAAAGGGCATTCTGCAATGATTGTGCTGAATTTGAGTAAACATATAAGTATAATTAATCCAGGAAAACTAATCTGTTCACCACTTAATAATTCAGACTGCTTTATGGAGTAGGAAATAGAAAATTGAATTATTCCTTTATGCCTTTAAGTCACCTTAGCATCGGGCTTTCCAGTATGGAATTATATACAGGTAATCCTTGACTTACAATTTTAATTGAGCTCAGAATGACAGCTGTTAGCTGCTGCAAATAGGTATCAAGCATCATGTAACTTGAGCCGATTTTTCAACATTTTTCCAATGGTCATTAAGAGAATTGATTTTCCTCAATTGGCATTTTTGCCAGAAATCAGAAGTAAAATAATAAAGGAAGATATATTTTAGGATTGAAAGGAGAGGTCCTTGATGCTCTCTGAGCTTTTCTTGCAGATGTTTTCTTGCAGATGTTTCATTACCCAAATTAGGTAACATCATCAGTGCTAGTCACATCAAGCTCAGACAGCACCAAGGACCCCTTACTGGAAGCAAATGCCAGAAATTGGCAAAAAAAACATCATGGCAAAAGACATCATAAAGAACAATGAATGACATGACTGTGGGATGGTGATTAAAAGGCATAAAAGAGAACTGGTTGCCAAATATCCAAAATACAGTCATGGGAGGAGCTGCTGTATGGCCATCTTCAAAAATATCATCATAGTTTTTGAGGGGTCTGTTGTAACTTCAACCCATCATTGAGCAACCAGTCATAGGTCAAGGACTACCTGGATAGGTACCTGGGGGGGGGGGGCGTAGTTAGAATACAGTATTGCAGGCTAATTGTGTGGACTGCCGATTGCCAGTAGTTTGGTAATTCGAGTCTCACCAGGCTCAAAGTTGACTCAGCCTTCCATCCTTCCGAGGTGGGTAAAATGGGGACCCAGATTGTTGGGGCCAATGTGCTGACTCTGTAAACTGCTTAGAGAGGGCTGTAAAGCACTGTGAAGTGGTATATAAGTCTAAGTTGCTATTGCTATAAATAAATACTGATTCTGATAGCAGCTGTCCTAGCTTCCATGCCACAAAACATGAGTTGAAAGCACTTTTATAGACGTTTCACTCCTTATAAAACTAATGCTGAGATCAGAACTCAGTTGAATATCTATTCCACCTTCCCCGAAAGCTCATGATGGGTTAAATCAATAACATGCTTTCCTACAAACTACTCAGTGTATTTCAAGACTGTCAGGAAATGCAATAGAAAACAAATCTCTCCCTCTCATCTCTGGCATAGGAAGACAGTTTCCTGGTTTTGCCTCCAGGGTGGCCCTCAGCAAATACCAAACTCTACTGAATTTTCCTGCTTCCTGGTGTTTCATTTACCTTTCCTGGTATGCTGACCAAAAGAGAAGGAGATGTGGATTAAACATTAATGTATGAATCCTGTATGCATGGATAAAAGGATGAAAGTATAGGAATGAGGCAAAGGAGATTGTACCAAGGATTTCGTATTGATTGATAGAAAGTGTCAGAATGGAGATAAACTAATGGGTACGTGATTATATTTGCATTTGCCTGATTGTGTGGGTGTGAAAAGGATAGAATGGGAAACAGCACAAGAAAAGGAAGCACCTCAACCACTTTGCTGTTATCCACAATTAATGGAGAGGTGGCTAATATTTGTGCAAATGGATCAGTGTATGTAAAAACATGTATTGTTACAGAACAAATAAATAAGGAGAAAGAAGAGCCAGTGCCTTCATCCACTCGATTGTGATTTCATCCATTTGTGGAATTAACACTAGCACTATCCATCCCTACCAGGCAAGCTTCAGTCCTTGTCATCTGTAGGTATGTGACTATAACACATATTCCCCAATTGCCATCCAGGCTACACATTTATAATATCTTTGGAAAATATTGGAGGCTGGGATTTCTATCTCCAAGGAGATGGAATCTACAAGTAAGAACTTTCACTCTTTTTCACTTTCATAATTTCATGCTTCTTATGTTGGCGCTCCAAATAATTATTTTTTATAAAACCAAACCAGTATCACCTTTGCACAAGATGGTAGCTTCTGTTCGAAATACTTATGCATTTTTAAAATATGTAGAAACATATATAAGTATGGTGGGAACCCAAAGTCAGAAAATGTAATGACTATGTAAGGCTGAACATGTGTGTTTGGTGTAGGGGGTGGGAGGAGAAGGAAGCACAAGGGAAGAATAAGTGTGGTCAGATATTCAGGTAGAAGGCAAGTCTGGTCTGCTGCAATCTGAAACAGAAGCAGATCAACATTTTTGCATAGCTTCTACGTATTCAACCTGCCATCAGTATTTTTTGCAAATAGCTTATATATTCAAGAAAATTCTTGCTGACATTGCAGAACAGCACATAGGAAAAGAGACTCTTAACTAATGCAGAATATTAGAACAGCATAAACGTAAGGGCAGAGTTTTAAATAGCAAAATTTCATAGTCTCGTCCAATATATTACGCTGGCAATATCTAAAAAACTGTTGTCTTGCTCTCAACAAAGAGATTAACAATTAACAAGATTTCCTTGTTAAATGACCTTATTACCCTGATCATATTATAGGTCAAAGTCTATGCTACACATAAGTCTTCACAAAGATACTCAGTCAACCCACTGGTGCTCACAACTTTCGTTATGACAATACATTCTATATTAAGTTATGAAAAGTGGGTCCTAACTTACCGTCAGATCATTCCGGATGGCAAAATTTTCTGGCTTAATATCGCAGAGATGAAGAGGATAAGAAAAGTCATTGTCAAAATGATTCACCATATCCAAGAAGCTGATTGCAATTTGGATTATGGCTTTGGCCTTGTGTTTAATTCCAGAGAGGGAAGTGCCAACAGCATCTTCCACAGAGAAAAGGGTACTGTGCCACGCATGTCCGGCTGTCAGATATTCCACCGCATAAAAGTGGCCACAAGAACCGATAACCCTTAGAACGTGTTTACTGATGTCCTGCAAAGCACTAAAATAAATGTACTCTTCCTGTTGGAGTAGAGACCACAAACTAGCCAGCTGTGCTTTCCAATGTGGGCCTCTTTTCTTCCACAAAGGTCCTACAGTTTTGTTAGGAAGTTCTAAACCCAAAGTGTTCTTGACTTCCAATGCAACCATCAGAAGCAGCTCTGTTTCCGTAATTCCCTGTGATTCCATTTCTTCCAAAAAGCCAAGACCACGGTAGCTAGAGAATATTTCGTTTTTTGATTTTAGGATCATCGGGCGGCCTCTCCAGTCAGCTTGGATGACCTTCTTCCCCTGGTCATAATAAAGGCAGCGTTTATAGGTCAAAGTTTCGGTCACACATAAATCTTCACAAAGATCCCCAGTCAACATGCCTGTCCCGTAGTCAAAACACTGCAGAAAAATGGAAACAAACAAACAAAAGGCTAATGGTAGGAAAGTAAAAATTTCCAAACACTTTGCAAATCATTGATTCTTATCCGGAAAGTATATTTTTCATCCTGTAGGAAGCAAAAATGCAAACAAGGGGATGGGGCCAAATGATGCATTTTTTTTTAAACCCTTTCTGTTTGCCTCTTCCGAAAAACTGGCTGAGCAATAAGCAAGAAAACTATTAAATAACTGTAGAAGAAATAAGCATAGAAAGCTATGGAGGCCTCACTTAAGGCTAGTGCTGTGATAACAAGCTTTGCCGTAAGTAAATAATAAGTTGTTTCTCATGGTAAATTATTACTAGAGGTGGTATTCTCCTGGATCGGACCAGTTTGCCCAAACCAGTAGTGGAGATCGCTTATGCGCTCGCCCACCCACCCTGGCTCTATTTCGTCTTAGTAAGGGACTTTTTTTAGCAAATGCATGCTCAGAAGGCCGGGTACATGCGTGGACAGGGCACATGTGAGAGAAGTTAGCGTGTGCACACACACACACATTTGCAAACTGTAGGGAAGGTAAGTGCAAACCACCCCTGATTATAATCGTGTCTGTTTTACAATAAATCATAACTTTAGTTCCCTTCTCTGTCCCATGGTGAATGCCCAGCTCTAGACTTCTGTAGCTTAGAGCTGGCCTCTTAGCTAATCACCATGTAATTAAGAGTTCAAACCCGGTAGGGGAAATAAACTAAAAACAACCTCTTCAGAAACATATTTTCTTTTTTTTTCCTTTTTAAAAATAATTTTTTATTTACGAACATGTAAAATATACACACACAATACTTAGACATACACCACATTTACACAATACTTTACGAACAGGAGCTTCCTGTTCTTTCTAATAGCAATTGTCAATCAATGCAGCTCACCTTATATTATTTCCCCTTCTATTATATTTCATTTGGATTTCACCATTCGTAACTCTCTTATTTTACTCCTAACTACTATTTTTGAGTTTTGTAGTATTCCTTCATTGGTTCTTGTTTCTTTCCTCCATCCACCTATACCATTTATCTCATATCTGATAGAATTCTGATTCCTCTTTTCCCTGGATTTCTTTAGTTAATTTGTCCATTTCAGCACAATCCATAACCTTTCTTATTGTCAAAAACATATTTTCATCATATTTAAAATAGTTAAAATGTATCACTTTTGGGTACATGATGTTGAAAACCAGTGATTTAATATATACATATTCGTAAGACACGAATGAAAATATGGGCAAGATGTGGCGTTCTAGATATTGTTGAATCTCCATTAACTCCAAAGAGATATGTTGCAATCCAACATTCTTCTATCCAGAACAGTGGATGCTGGTTACCTAATATTGTGTGATGATACCCAGTGGGATGAAGTTGAAGTAATAAAAGTTAGGGAACACGACTCTCATTATTTCATTACATCAAATACAAATTTCACATGATAAAAAGTGAATGTGAACTACCATTAGTGTTTGTTCCATATAAAACATGGCCTTCGATCTATTATATGTTACAAAGCCCAATAAATGCAGAAACCAATGATTAAAAAAAAGATTAGATCACAGCACCAGCCTCTTTCTTTACTGCGTTATTAAGCTAACTTCACATCCCTGAACAAAGGGAATGGAAGCTGAATATATTTGTGCGGTTTAAATATTCCATAATTCATGACTGCAAAGCTTAAAAGGAGATTGAAAGTCTGTAGTTATGTGGTCATTTCAAATGCATGGAAGAAACAAAGAGGATTTCCCCTGCCGGTCCCTTCTTCCACTCATAATTGTTTCCATCTTTCCATTTCTAAATAGGCATAGGTAGCCTGTTGTAACCACATCCATTCAACCCTTCGAGAAAGTGCAGCTGCAAAAGTTTATTCTGGGCACACCTCTGAAGGACACACTCGTTGGTGTGGATTAGAAGATGTCAAAAACTATACAGTCAGATAGAGACCTTTTACCAACTTCCTCCCTGTTTTTCTCTGACCTTCCTTTTTTTTACTTTCAGTCAACATTTCCAAAGGAGCATCAGGCTTTTCTATACATTTCTAGAATATTTTCTATATAACCCTTCCGAGACCTTTTCAAAGTTCTCCAGCCCATTTACAATTGGAACTATCTTATAAATGGGCTGTAAACTATCTGAAAATACACTACTTAAGTGTATTTTCTGAAATTTGCAAATTGGAAGACATGACCCCAGATTATTCCAAGAACAAATCCACATACCTCACCACTCTCTAGAGTCACAGAAGTGGAAAGGTCTGGAAACCCTGTAACCAGATCCAAAGGAATAATGTACCACACATAGATGTTTTAAAAATGGCTTAATAAAGCATAATGCAACAAAGGAACGTAATGTACATATTAAAACACTTCAAAAGGAAACTTTTTATAACATCTAAAGTCTAAAAGTTTCATATTTACATCTGTATCAAGTTTTCTTTTTTTGCATGCAAGCATTCTAAAATTGTATCTATATAATAACCTTGATTTTGCATGAACATACACATATATGCAAGTAGTATTATATGAGGAGGAGCTCTGCTAGTAGCTTCCCCAGTGTTTACTTGAAGTAAGTCAAAAGTTAATTAAAAAGATTCTAAAACAACTTTTTCAACTTTGGGAAAGATGAGTTCCAAAAGTGGTATTCAGCTGGTTCTGAGCAGTTCTGGAGAACCAGTAGCGGAAATTTTTAGGTAAATACCACCTCTGACTGGCCCCATCCCCATCTATTCTCTGCCTCCTGAGTCTCATTTGATCAGGAGGAAATGGGGATTTTGCAGTATCCTTCCCCTGGAGTGGGGAGGGAATGGAGATTTTGCAGTATCCTTCCCGTCATGCCCACCAAGCCGCACCAATGGAATCGGTAGTAAATTTTTTGAATTTTTGCTAGCCTACCACTAGTGAGTTCTACAATTCATAATCCAAACACATTAATCGTTTTTTCTCAGATATTAAAGGCAAGTAACAAACAAATGCAATAACTTTAAATGACTACTTCAAATTACAAGCAGTTAAAATCAGCAAACCTTTTCAGGGATTAATCAGAAATTGCTAAAATTATAATGTTCGCTTATAAGACAATTTGGTTTCTTCAAGGGCAATAAAACCACTGGCTTAAACCCAAGCAGAGTACCATCTTATCTGGCTTGTGGATAAGCATAAATAACTTTTCTCCTTTGGAAATCAGTACAGAGGCAGGATCAAGGATGAATGCAAAACACAGTACTCAATTCAGGCCCAATGGCTCCATATCCTTTGGGGATAATAATGCAGCTCTGTGGGAAATGGCAAATATCCCATACAGTATCTCAGAACTATCAAAATTTCTCATCTGCCTGTCAGAAGAAAAATATGCAGTATTGTTGCCAATAGAAAAGGATATTTATAACTCAGGGTTGAACTGGGGGTCCTTGATGCTCTAGATTGTTTTCTTGCAAATGTTTCAATACCCAACTAGGTAATATCATCAAGATTTCTCCATTTCCACAAAATCGGCAATGCTGCTGCCACAGCATATTATTTGCTGTCGTTTGTTATGTATCACACAAGTAACAATTGGTAGTTATCATTGCAGAATTGTACCTCTTAAAGTTACTTTTCCATTTGATGAAGAAAACAAGAAACAAAGCCACTTGACTTTACACCTTAACACATTTGCAATTCTTAAAATTAGATAAATAGAAATAGCACTTAGACTTATATTCCACTTCACAGTCCTTTACAGCCCTCTCTAAGCATTTTACAGAATCAGCATATTGCCCCCAACAATCTGAGTCCTCACTTTACCCACCTAAATACAACCTCAGGTGAACAACAATATGACCTTAACAGAATTTTATTTTCAGGGAATGTGTAATGGAACAATTGTGAAACATAGCAGATAACATTTTGCTTATAAAAATGTTTACAGTTGCAAAGGTCTGTGGCATATAGCCTGGTTACTTGAGGGACCACTCATGTCCCATAACATCTGCCTAGCCAATTTGGTCCTTGGCACACTCCAGATTCCTTTGATTAAACAATGTAATCTCTCAGGATCCCAAAAGGGCACCTTCTCCGTACCAATGAGTACCTCTGGAAAGAGGTTTCCTACAAATCTAGATGACAACCCCACCCCCAACTATACTGTTTTTTAAACCAGGGGTCTCCAACATTTGCAACTTTAAGTCTGAAGGATTTC
>JAPKID020000552.1:0-17575 GCA_026931265.2 Tropidonophis doriae | reverse complement strand
GCAACGTATCTCTTTACTGTCCGGTGTATTACACTATTCCGCATTTATTTCCTAACACTGGTTACGGGACCAGAGTTATAACACTGGTTCTGAACCCAGAGTTGCTAACAACGTGGTGGTTAATCGAATCTCACTCCCCCCCCAGGACTGGCTAGGAACATTGCAAACACTGATCATGTGGTGGTCGCTGCAACGGTCATAAATACATGCCAGTTGCCGAGGGTCTGAGTTCGGATCATGCCATTCTGGGGATATTGCAATGTTAATGAGGGCGAGAATGTTTGCCAGTCACTTTTTTCAGCACCCCCATAATTTCAAGTGGCCACTAAATGAATGCTCGTAAATTGAGGACGCCCTGTCTAGTTAATTCACCTTGATAGGTTTTCTTTTCCCTTTGATTCAGGCAAGGTTCCCCAGCTCTTCTCCCACAATTTGCTGAGTCTGCATGAGCAGAGCAAGAGGGACCAGCGCCTGGGGGTGTCCCTTTCTCCACACCGACTCTTGCCCAGGTAAAGCCCATCATCACCCCAAAGGTCTCTTTCTCTTCCCCTTCAGGGTTCATTTAGGTGTCGGAATGGCTCATCTCTTTATCTTTAGCAGAACGGCTGGCTCTGGAAGGTCAACTGGCTATTTTGGGTGGGCTCCTTGGGAGTTAAGCTTGGTTGTTTCCTTGCAGACTTTTTGTGACAAAACTAGGTAACGTCATCAGTGCTAGAAGGGAGTGGGGTTTGCAGAAAGGAGGAGGGGGGAGAGGATGAGAGGGAGGAGGGGGAAGAGGAGGAGGATGACTGTGAGGTCCTTAGTATTCTCTGAGCTTGATGGTTTTCTTGCAGACGTTTCATGGCCTGACTAGGCAACATCATCAGTGCTAGAAGGGAGTGGGGTTTGCAGAGAGGAGAAGGAGGAGGAGGAGGATTATTGTGAGGTCCTTAGTATTCTCTGAGCTTGGTAATTTTCTTGTGGACATTGCATTACCCAACTAGGTAACATCTTCAGTGCTAGAAGGGAGTGGGGTTTGCAGAGAGGAGGATGATGATTGAGAGGTCCTTAGTATCCTCTGAGCTTGGTAGTTTTCTTCTGGATGTTGCATTACCCTAACTAGGTAACACTATCAGTGCTAGTGGGGTTTGCAGAGAGGAAGAGGAGGGGTGTGAGGTCCTTGGTATTCTCTGAGCTTGATAGTTTTCTTGTGGGCGTTTCATGGCCTGACTAGGCAACGTCATCAGTGCTAGAAGGAAGTGGGTTCTGCTCTCTGTTCATACACAAGTGGTTGGTTCTTGTTGGTGGCAGACGTTTTGGTGAAGTCCAGACTTCTTAAAAGTTGCCAAGATTGAGAAACACTCTGCAAGGCAGTTCTAAAAAGCCATATTCTCGTCTTCCCTCCATAATCAGCTCGTCTTCCCTTCTTTCTCTCTAGAAAAAACATCATCACCACCAAGATCCCCGACACGAAGGGTTGCCAGAAATGTTGCACAGGTGCTTTTGAATGCCAGTCCTGGGGATGGTTACCACGGGCTGACCCCTCCTCCCTTCCCTCGGTTGTCCTGCCTGGCATCCAATACAGCCTATTCTCTCTCTCTCCCCACCCACCACCCCTTTCTTGCAGCCAGAAACACCCAGAACAGTTGCCACTTCCTCTGTGGGGCATTGGAGGCAGGAGTGGTTCTCCTCCAATGGTACGAACCCATGCAGAAATTCATGCTGGTCAAGGTAAGAGCCGAGTCTCCCCTGCTGGAGGAAGCATCTCCTTGCCAGGGTCAGGATGGGCATCCCAAGGAAGAGGCAGGCAGGTTGCCTGTTGGATAGCTTAGTTAGCTAGGTCACATGGTTTGCAATTTAGTGCATCGGACCCAAGGCGGACCCAAGTTGGTGCCAACCCAGGGGTGAAATCCAGCAGCTTCTGGAGAACTGGTAGCAGAAAGCTTGAGAACCAGTAGTGGGCATTTTGAGTAGTTCAGAGAAACGGCAAATACTACCTCTGGCTGGCCCCAGAGTGGGGAGGGAATGGGGATTTTAAAGTATCCTTCCCCTGCCATGCCCACCAAGCCACGCCATGCCCACCAAGCAGCGCCCACAGAACCTGTAGTAAAAAAAAATGAATTTCACCTCTGTGCCTACCAGTGGACCAACCAGCCTCTTTCCCACCCTGTGCATTCTCTCTGAAGGCCTCTGATTTATTATTACAACTATTTTGGGATGCCAGATTTCCCCCCCCCTTTTTTTTTCAGGGCATGATAATTGAAAGCAAGTTTCTCTTTTGCACTGATGAGCCCACATTTGGAATACTGCGTCCAGTTTTGGTGACCCCCCAATACTAAAAAAAAAAAAATATGTTGGGATTCTAGAAAGAGCGCAGAGAAGAGCAGCAAAGATGATTAGGGAACTGGAGGCTAAAGCATATGATGAACGGTTGCAGGAACTGGGAATGTCTGGTTGAAGGAAGAGAAGGACCAGGGACGGTGTGATGGCCATCTTCCAATATTTAAGGGGCTGTCACAGAGAAGAGAGGGTCAATCAATTCCCTAATGCACCTGAGGGCAGGACAAGAAGCAACGGATGGAAACTAATCAAGGAGAGAAGCAATTTAGGACTAAGGAGAAATTTCCTGCCAGTGAGAACAATTAACCAGTGCAACTCCTTGCCTCCAGAAGTTGTGGGTGCTTCATCACGGGAGGTTTTTAAGAAGAGACTGGACAGTCATTCGTCCAGAACTGTTCTTCTGTTGAGGACTTAGCTGTATTAGTCTGCAGGACTTTGGTTTCCTAGTCTGGTCTACTTTGAAAAGTTGCCAGGTGGTTATTAGTACCAGTATTCCCCATGGTAGAGATCAACCCCATTCAGGAAATCCTTCTCTTCTTCTTCTCTTGGGATAGTACTTTGATTTCCCCCTGCCTTCCTCGCTGCCCATTTTCGAGATGTTGATGAACCCCGAAGAGGAATATCCGGTGGTCTGCATTGGGGTGAACAAGGGCCCCCCAGGACAAGCCGTGCAGTTCCAAGTCATTAACCTCAATTCTTTAAGCTCCTGGTTTATCAGCGACAAAAGCGGTGAGTCTTTTGGAAGCATATCCTGGTTTCTTTTCTTTCCCCCTTGAGTACCAGCTGAATCCCAATATGCCAACCATTCATAAATCCAAGAAAAGTTTCAGAAGAAAATGGAACCTTTAATTCAAATAGAGATGCTAGTTTTGTGGGCGCTCTTGGAAATAGTCAGGCACCGGAAGGGTTTTGTGGCTCCCGGTGTTTTCTTTTCTGTGGGAAACACTCTTTTTGAGTGTTTAACGTTGCCGACCCCTGGTCTTCTGCAAGGAACTCTTTTAAGAATCAAAAGCAGGCTTTAGATGAATACCTAGCTGTAGTTCTGAACAACGTCCGTCTGTCCACAGAACCTTCCTGTTGTGGCTTCGTCCAGGTGACTCAGTTGGACAACAAGACAGTGATGGTTCTGATGGATGGTAAGTAGAAGCCAGGTGGCCTTGGGTGGTTCAGGACTATGAGGAGGGATCATTCCTGCTGGGGCCAATGCGTTTTCCGTTCGTTTCCCAGGATGCATCCAGTTTGTCAGCCCCCGAGGGGCACTGCTTGGATCTCCACCGAAACTCACTTTTGACGTCGCGGTGGAGTCAGTCGGTGAGTTCCTTTTCTCCACCCTGTTCAGTACTTCCTCCTCTTGCAGTTGCCTCCTCTCCATTATCTGATGCTCCTTTCGCAGCTTAGAGGAAGGACATCTCCAGAGCAGCTCTGACCTTGATGGAGAAAAAGATCTAACCTAACCTTCTTCTCTTATCAAATGCTGCCTGGGATTCTCTGGTTGTTATGATGGTGTGAGTTTCCTGGCTTCTCTGTCCAGGAGTCTTGAGAGATGTGTCAGTACCAACAACCAGACCCAGAGATGCAGAGTACAACTTAACTACTCCATTACCTTCTGCCTATAATACAGGAATCTCCCCACACTGGCAATCTCCTTCCTTTTGGGAATTAATAGATAAGGTTCCAAGGAATGTAGGGAGGGTCAGTTAGCAATTTTGTGGTTGCACAATAACTCCAGGCTATCTCTATGCTTTATTCCTCCTCCCACGGCAGGCTGGGTGCTTCTCAAAGACAGGACCGATCTTGCTTTGGGTTAAGGTCGAGTCACCCTTTGAGGGACGCTAGATCATTTTGAAGGATTCACTTCCCATTCCACTTCGCAGGGAGGCATGTCCAATGCCTGAGCAGCTTTTGTGAAATGGAGAGCAAGTCATGGTGGCAGGACCTGAACTTCTCCACTTCTTCTGTTTCTAGCATTGATGCAGCACTGCGTGCATGCATTTTGGCGCCATGGTGTGCAGACACGGCCGCTTGGATCAGGGCAGGTAAGGAAGGAGCAGTTGTGTTCTCAACATGGCGTGGTCAAGTCCTCTTGAGATTTTATGCCAAGGATTGTGGTGGGAGAAGAGCCCAAGATAAGTCCTACATGGCATTCTACCGTATTCTCCAACCATGAGTGCCTCTCATTTATCACGTTCCTGATTTGTGGGTAGAAGTCCAACGATTCTTATCAAGAGGCTCACTTAAGAGGACATCTGTGACCCTTCATCCTGATCTGACGCTTCTTCTCAGGTAGCCCAGAAGCTGCAGGATCAACGGTGGACCTTCCGCCTGCTGGGAGCCTCCAGGTTTGAAGACCTTCAACTTCATCTCTGTGCTTCTCCCACCCGTGCAACTCACTCCCCTCCCTTTGTGGCTTTCAGAACTTCTCCCAATTTCCTTGTGTGGGTCCTATACTGGATAAGAGGGACTCCTTTTCTTTGGCTCTTTGAGGCAACCGTACCCATCCCATCATCTCCCTGGTCCCCAACCTTCTCAGCTACCACGGTCATCCTGCAACCACAGAACATCCTCCTCCAGGATGCCCATCAGGGGCGGTATCCTTACTTTCCCTACTGGCTCACAAATGTGAGCGCAAGCGCATTCACACATGCACTCAATATTCCACACATGTGCTTTGATCATGCGCATGGCTTGCATGCATGCACGCAGTGTGAAAATGTGCCTAAATAGGACATGGTTACCTGCAAGACCATCTCCTGCTACCAAATACCTCCCACCGTCCAGTCCGCTCCCACAGAGAGGGCCTCCTCAGGGTGCCGTCGGCTAAACAATGCCGGCTGGCGACCCCCAGGGAGAGAGCCTTCTCTGTGGCAGCTCCCGCCTTCTGGAATGACCTACCCACTGGACTAAGGACAATCTCAGACCTACATCTCTTCCGTCGGGCCCTGAAGACGCACTTATATTGCGCTGCCGGGCTATCATAATTTTAAACGGATTTTTAATAGTGATTTTAGTTTGGGATTTTTAAATATTGGCCAATTATTTAATATTTCTTTTTTAATAGTTTTTAAATTCTGTATCATCATTTTTATTCCGGCTGTACACCACCCTGAGTCCCGAAAGGGAGAAGGGCGGTATAGAAATCAAATAAAAGTAAAGGACATAGAGCTGGGACGGGTGGGCAGCCCACCCGCCATTTCCACAACCGGTTCAGGCGAACCAGTCCGAACCGTCTGAATACCACAGAATACCTAATTCTTGTCTTTCTCTTCTCCTTCCTTGCCAGCACCATTGTGTTAGAGACGCGACCAGTGAATAGTCCAAATTCCACCAGCAATCTCTACGTGCCGGAATGACGATGGTTGTAGATTGCTCAGACTGACCATTTCCCACCCTCTGGAACTGAGTCCTCAAGGAAGAACATGTGACTGGGGAAGGGGGCTCCATCTGTCAGACGCTTCAGGACTGCCCAGGAAGCTGGCAAGACAGGGCTGGCAGTGAGAAATTGTCCAGCCCAACTCTTCAGTAGCTTCACCCCGAAGCAACAAAGGTCACCCATGCCGTGGTTTTACGCTTCTTCTTACATACCACTCAACCCCAGTAAACAAAATGCTCAGCTTTTCATTTCCCGCATGTACCTTCTCCTCTGAAAGTTGTATCTCAGTGTGCACGTATGTATATGTTAAGGCACCTAAGAGCAGTGTGTATGGCCAGATCCTGCCTGAGTTACCACCCGGATGTTGTGACTGGAGGCTTTCAAGAAGAGATTGGACGGCCATTTGTCTGAAGGAGTATAGGGCTCTCCTGCTTGAGCAGGAGAGTTGGACTAGAAGACCTCCAAGGTCCCTTCCAACACTCTCATTCTGTTGAATCTCTTCTTCTCTTCTCCTCCGTCAAGGTTCTCTGCTCACACACCCTTTACACGTGGGGGTGCCTCCATTCATCCAAGCTGGGATGGCTCGGGAGTCATGCGATATCCCGAGCTGCCGTCCGTGCCTATTCGCGGCAGACAGATAACCAATAAAACGCACGGCGATCCAAAAGCGAACTTGTCAAAAAAAGCGCAGCACGAAACAGCAGCAGGAAAATAAAACAGCGTTGCAATTGGTTGGTTCTGCAGGAGGATGCCAACTCGGGGGTGTTGCAGCAGTCTATGGTTTTATTGGCAGAGAGCCAAGCTGGACTCGAGGGGGGGGGGCAGGAGAACCACAAAGGGGGGATCTGCATCCAGAGCTGTCTTCAAACGTCCAGTGGGGGACGGCCATTAAACTGAGGACGGCAACGGGGTCCATTCTGTCCATGGACTGTGGGGGATCTCTGGAGGGCCCCTGGTCTCCCCCAACACACACACACACACACACACACACGCCTGGCTCTACTGGGTGGGATTTCCGGACTCCCCTCACCACCCTAAGGATAAATGCCACAAATAAGATGGGGGGGGAGGACAAGGGTTTATTCAAGGGGAGGAACAGAGGGGGCTGCATTCTTTTTCCTGGGTGGACTCTCAGCATCTCTTTGGCACTTGGCTATGCTGGCCGAGCGGAATCAGGAGCAAATTCAACGCCCCCCCAATTCTCCCTGTACCAACTCGCCACGTTCAACTCATCGCCGTCAATTTGGCTGTGGGACAAATGAACATCAAAGAAACGGCAGGGCAGGATCGTTAAAGAAAGAATATGAAAGGAGGGACAGAACGAAGTGGGAAGGACAAACATTAATATATATATTTTTCCCAAAAAAATTCATTTTAAATAATTAAAACTGAATGGTTCAATTGCCCCACGGCGAGTTCTCTCGGGGAGAGTCGGCCGGGGCGAATCATCCGATTCCGTTCCCCTGATAGGTGCAGAATGGTTTTTCCCTGTATGGAGGGCCCTTCCCTCTCTTGTGGGGGGGAGGACCTGAAAGCTGAGGAGGGGCTCACCTGCAGGACCCCTTGGGAGACCCCCCCCTCAAGCCCCCTTCCTCTTAAAATTTGACCACCACCCCTAGGATACTTTTACTCTAAGCCCCTTTGGTGGTGCCCCCAATCACCCCCTCCCCTAGGACCCCTCTCTTGGGGAGCACCTGAACGCTGGGGAGGGGGCTCACTTGCAGGACCCCTTGGGAGTCCTCCCCCACTCCAACAGATTAGAGACCTCTCCTCTCTTAAAATAAGACCCCTCTCTTGGATACTTTGGGCCCCTTTGGTGACACCCCCAGTCACCTCACCAGTTTGTTTATTTTATTTATGTGTCAACATGTGCAAGGTATCAGGTTTTAGCATAGACATGGACATTTTTGCAGGAGATGGGTAGAGATAGAGGGATATAAATAAGTATAAACATTGCCATGAACGCAGGAAATGAGGACATATCAATGATCTCTCTGGGCGTCTCAAGAAGGATGAATCCGCTATTTCTTTTGTGTTTCTAAGCGACATCGCAAGGCTTTTAAGTTCCAGCTTTGGGGGATGAAGACAGACCCTCCTGGGCTCATCCTGGTGGACCAAGTTACAGAGCTGCCTCTTTGGACCTGTGTATGAGGGAGCCGCTGTGACCTGTGTTGAGAATGCAGTTTTATCAGTTTACTTATTTAGTTGCAAGGTTCCAGAAATGGGAATAGCCTTTGAAAAGGGATTGGACACGTTTTGTACCGACTGGGACCCAATGCAGAATTTAATCGAGTCTGGTTACAATTTATTTAATGTATGTGCTGCTCATCTCGCCTAGAGATAACTGAGTGGTTTGCAACAGAAGCCATAAGATGAAACCTCAAAATATCAGAATGATAACTTCTAACTTTTAAATTGACTTAAAATTGATAAAAAATGACAAAGCAGGGAGCAAGTTACCCACAGGGTGGAGGTCTTCTAACAATAATTGATTGTTTCCAAAGGCCCAGACAGAACTCTAAATTTTTACCAGATTCACAGAGTTGGAAGGGACCTTGGTCATCTAGAACACACACACTCACCCCTGCCCAAGCAGGAGACCCTACATCCATTTCTGCCGTTTCTGAGAAATGACCAATCCTTCGTGCCTCTCTGTGGGATGATGGTCATCCTGGTCTTATAGAAATGGGTCTCCAAACAATATCAAAGCCAGTAATTTATATTGCATCCCTATTGTATTTTGTAACATTTAAATGACTAAAGCTGATGGGGTGTTAATATTGGGAGCAGCATAACAAAATCGTCTTGCTTAGGGGCCCTTAGCCGGAGTCTTCCTGGGATTCCAGGGCCAGCTAAAAATTGCGAATATTATCACTCGGAGCTCCCAGGAGAAATACAATTTTGGTTACAAAATGTCTTAATAGCACAAGTAACTGTTAGGGGATGCTCACATTGTGTTTATTGGCATTCTTTTGGCCTTTTCAGCCTTTGTTTTTTGCATAAACAAAGTTCTCTAAAGTTAAGGTTTTTTTGCAACCATGTAGGCATAATGTTGATGGTAGGCCGAGCATCAATAAGAAGAATTTTCTCTGTGTTGTTTCTCTAATGGCATCTTGGAAAATAATGGAATTGCTTGCTCATTTCTTTTTTAAGCTTCGACACAAGCTGGGCAAGAATTTAGGGCCTGTTGGACACGTAATCTGGAATTTGGCCCATTGGAACCAAACTTAGAGGCCGTTCTGCCATTATCCCCTAAACCCTGGTCTGTTTCCTGGTACCTCTTCACATTTTCTTTTAAACTGGTTGGTGGAAATGCCAATATTGCTGATTGGAGCGCCCTTTTCGGAGGGCCGCGTATCTCCGACACCTCGTTGTAAACGAGAAGTGACCAGCCTCGTTGGCATGCGCAGCCAGCTTAAAATAGCTTCTCCCCAAAGCCCTGCGCATTCTTTGGGCTCCTTGTATGTCTGTGTGTGGAGCATCTGCTGGCCGAATAAATGCTCATTGGTTCTTGGATTTGGGGAGAAAGAGGCCATGGGGCTGGTGCATTCTTTCCCCTTCCGAATAGTAAAGTTCTGACTTGCCTTTGAAAAAGAAAACGGAAGAAGGGCTACTTGGTTTTGTGAACCCTAGTTGGCCTTGAGAAGATGCTGCGGTTGGGTGTGTGGGCTTTCTGAATCTAAGTAGCCACCTCAGTTGGGATGCTGGGATTTCCCTGGAGAGGAGGCTCAAAACATTCAATGGGAATCGATTTTAGCCAAGCTAAGTGTGTCAGACTAGGAAGATCTCCCTAAAACAGAGACGGGGCTTCCTTCAAAGTATCTTACTTCTTTATTTAACCCATTTTTATGGCACTAGCCTTACTTTTGCGGGGACTTTGGCTGTGGGCCAAAGAATAGGGGACACCTGCTAATTGAAAGTGCTCACGTTCCTGAGCACACAAGCAGTCTCAATGCAAAGCAGATAGGGCCAGATGTCTGGTGTCTTCTCCTGTACAAACTGGGGCCATTTTAGTTGGGATTTTTTAATCAATTCCACATTAATTTGATTAATTAAGAGAGTGCAAACCCTTTTCACCTGAATTTTCACAGTTTTTAAACATTACATTTACAAATGGGTATTCCTGTTTACGCTATAACACCCAGGAGAAGATAAAACACGCCAGGATGCATGAAGTAAGAGGCATACGTGGTTATAAATGTGCTTTTAAGGGATCAGCCAAAATTTAAGCTTGAAATCAGAACAACTCCAGTCGCTTAGATGCACTACAGAGAAGGCAAGTTTCAACTGGCCAGAACTGGAGTAATTCGGAGAGTGAATTTCTCATTAACAGAGTTGTTTTTTAAAACATTTAATTTGTTTTTATTGGTTGCTGTTGTGAGTGGCCTAGAATTAAATAAATGAAAACCTCTGTTGGGCCCATTGGCTCTTGGAAAGGTTTACCAACCTTTTCTTTTTTTATTTTTTAAGTGCGTTCATGTTTCCTTGGCTTCCTTACGGTGGGCCTTGCCCTCTTCCCCTTCTGATAACGCCTTCTCTCTGCCACTTCAACCCAGGCCTGCAGTCTGCTCCTAAGCCAGCTGAAAGAGATCACGGGCATCCACAATCCACAGTTTCTCCAGGCGGCACTGAAGGTGAGTCCCCTTGGCTGAAATGGGGCCTTTAACCTGCTCCCCATTCAGAGGGCGTCTGCCTAGAAATTAGGGCCCTGGCACAGGCCTTTAAAGTGGGTTCTGGAAGCCAGGCCCTCCCTGCCACCATGGCCCTCTGCTCTGTTTCCAGCTGCTTCTCTCCGCTTGTTTTGGCCCTTGAAATCCAAACCCGGCTCTCCCGGAGAGGGCTCGTTCCCAGCCTGGACACACCGTGGCATTTGGACAGCTGTCACATTCCCTGCCCAAGATGCAGTAGCTTTCCTCTGCTCCTGCTCTTCCTCCTGTGATTTGCAGCCGGTGCCCTCTGATCTTGGGGTGGTGGTGCATGGGCATCTTCCAGCCTGGGATATGAAACCGAGCGTCCAATTTTAAATGTCCTTTCTGGTCTTCCTTAAAGATGTCCTGCTCTGGCCATTAACCAGGAGGAAAAGTTTTAAGAAAAAATAATCTCCCTAGAGCACGGTTTCTCAACCGTGGCGGCTTAATATATGTGCACTTCACCTTTAAGATGTGTGGACTTCAACTCCCAGAGCTGGCTGGGGGATTCTGGGAGTTGAAGTCCACCCATCTTAAAAGTTGCCAAACTTTTAAGCAGCAGAATATCTTCCTCTCCTGCCATCTTTGTTTCTCCCCAGGCTGCAGATGGAAACCTGATGCAGGCGGTTGGCTTCCTGACCGAAGCCAGCGACCGAGAGTCCGAGGGAGACGCCGCGGCCTCCGATGCGGAGGGAAGGGAAAGACAGGCCACCAGTAAGCCCTCGCTTTCTCTTTCCTGGGCCTTTCCCCCCCGTCCATCCAGCATTGAGCTTTCCAAGGAAGGCCGTGTGCCGACTCTGAAAACCTACCCAGCCAATTCTGTCCCTCTGGGACGGAGCCTTTATAAATAGAAGCAGAGACCAGAAAGGGACCTCTTGCGAAGCCCCAGCTGAGCAGTTCTCAGAAATCTCAGTCATCGGGGATGGGGTGTGTGTGTTTAGGCTGCATTGAATCACTTGTGGTGGGGTGAGGGGAGGATGGTATGAAGAGCCAAGCAAGCTGGTGAGATGTCAGATCCCAAAGGCCCCTCAATGCATCCTGATCTTTATGTGCCTCTCTGGATGGACACATTGCTGTGAAATGGGAAGCGCACCTGGGCTTCTTGGGGGGGGGGGGAGATGGAGCATTTTAACTGCACTCATAACTAAAGGGACACAGTGGCTCAGTGGCTTAAATGCTGAGCTTGTCAATCAGAAGGTCAGTGGTTCGAATCCCTAGCCCTGCGGAACGGAGTGAGCTCCCATTACTTGTCCCAGCTTCTGCCAACTTAGCAGTTCGAAAGTAGGTAAAAAATGCAAGTAGAAAAATAGGAGCCACCTTTGGTGGGGAGGGAACAGCGCTCCGTGTGCCTTCAGCATTGAGTCATGCCAGCCACATGACCACAGAGACGTCTATGGACTACGCTGGCTCTTTGGCTTTGAAATGGAGATGAGCACCGCCCCCTAGAGTCAGGAATGACTAGTGCGTATGTGCAAGGAGATACTTTTACCGTTACTTAATAACTCATATTGGCTTCTATCTTAATTTCCAGCTCAGAATGAAGCCCCTCAAGATCGTGGCGATATTCAGGAAGCCGTTCCTTCTGGTGGCCAAGATTTCTCAGAGAAGAATTTTGCTGCAACCACGCATGCGTATGTCATTGTTGTATTTATTCTGCATTGTCTCCATTGGAAAATCTCCCAGGCTCCTTTCTCTCCAGCAGCCCTGTCCCATGCTGCCTCTGTCCAGGTCCCTGCTGTGTTTGCATGCTCCCAAACACCACACGAGAAACACGTGACCAAATCTTATTCCGATTGGAGTTTTCCGTTTTCAGGAAACGTCCAGCTGACCAGCATAATCTGCGTTCCTAGCAGAATAGCCTTCCTTTCCTTGAGGGCCAAAGTCTACTGAAAGAGATTATCCTCTCGGGGGCTTTGTGTTCTGTAGAACCTCCTCAAGAGCCCCAGAGATGAGTAGTGAAGGAGGGCTAGTTGCTTCTAGCCAAAGAAAGGCGTCCTTTGTGTTTCTGGCAGAGCCCACGAGCCCAACGCAGCAGAAAATAAAAACCGCTCCAAAAGGAAACGCTGTGACGTTTGGGGAGAGAACACCACTCAGCGGGACTGGAGGAGGGTCAGCGGATGGCCGGTTGGGTTAAAGAACATTGGGAACACCTGCTGGTTCAGTGCAGTCATCCAGGTAATTTGGGGTGCTGGTGCTTCTCTGGGCCTCTGCTGGCATTTGGGGCTCCCTCAAACTCTCGCTCAGCCACTTCAAGACGAGTGGACTTTAGTTGGCAGTGGGATTCTGGGAGTTGAAGTTCCCATCTGCTGGCTGGTGAATTCTGGGAGTTGAAGTCCACCCTTGTTAAAAGTGGCTGAGATTAAACACCACATCTCCAATCAACCACTTTTTTTTTTACTTCCGTTGATGTAAGAGCTAATTTGTTCAGGCTTCCCTGCCTGGGCTGGGATTTCACTTACCGAATGGAGCCTGCGGGAGGATGGAGAAGATGGCCCTTACCTGTTGGCAGGTGGCTGCAGCCACCCCTACCTAGCCTCTCCTTTGGCTGAAGTCCTCTTTGATGAGTATTGCATAGACTTGACATACAGTCACCGTTGGAGTGGGAGGTTAACTTCAGGGGTGCTGTCAGTCTCTCTTCCAGCTGCCAGAATTCCGGCACCTGGTCCTGAACTATTCCCTGCCCGAAGCCGTCCTGGACAACTGCTGCAGCCGGAGTGTAAGTGACTTCTGGGTGACGGGAGGGGAACTCGTCTTCCAGAGCCACGTTGGTACACAGGGCTGGCCGAATACTGACAGCTTGCAAGGGTGGGAGACAGTCAAAAGATGAAGGAGGCTTTCTGATTTCTCCAGAAATTTTAGGGATTCTCCCATGTTCAGATTCTAGAACATAAAGCTATGATTCAATATTATGATGAATTTCCCCCATTTTAGTTTTCTCTACCAAGTTTGGAACCTTTTCACTCTTCTTGGCTGTCACGCTAATCCGAGTCTGGGCCTCTTAAGGGTCCCAAATGTTAGAATGCTGGTGCTAATTGTTTGGGCTCCCCCCCCTACAGTTTACCTTTTAATTGAATGACCTCAAATACCTAAAAACAGACTGGTGGCCATTTGATGTGTGATCACAAGCTCTGATCTAGAGAGAGACGCCGCCAGGGTTGCTGGCCACCCCATTAAAGTCTTTCTCTGGAATTTTTGTGGGTGGTGAATTTGGGCGAAGTAAAGAGGTTGGGATGCTGTGGAAAAGCCCTGGTGATGCAACTCTCTTTCCTCTCTTCTTGGCTGCACAGCCAGCTGTTGATTGGGGGAATCCTGCCCGGAATGAGTCAATACAACATTCCAGGCCACAGTTTTGACCCTAGTTAGTTTTGGCTTTAGATGGTTTGTAAATGGAGTGTGGGTTGTGAGAATTGTGCGCCACCCATCACTCCAGCAAATACAACTTCTGAATGTGAACTGACCACTCTTTCTTGGCCTGTTGTTTTAATTGCTTTTTTTAATTGCACCTCTTCTTGTTTTGCAGGAAAAAAGGAACATCGCGTTCATGCAGGAACTTCAGTATCTCTTTGCTTTAATGCTGGGAACTTGTCGCAAATTTGTAGACCCAACAACCGCCCTCGAACTTCTCAAAGGGGCATTCCGAACTCCCGAGGAGCAACAGGTGAAGAGGCACCCTTGGGGTCTTCCCAGATCCCGGCTGCCCCTTTGTCCCAGGATCCCCCTGGCAAGGGTGGTCTCTACTTTGGACTGGGCTGTACAGCGGTGTTTCCCAACCTGGCTGGCTTTAAGATGTGTGCCCAAAATTCCCCAGACGGCAGAGTGATTTCATTTAAAGGCGGTTCACAGCTCTAAACTACAGAAACGTTAAAAATGTGAAGTCGTTTTAAAATTAAAAATGGAAAGCATCCAAAGTTATATGAAAACAGTGGAGGAAACTATTCAGGTTAAGCAAAACTAACCTTCGCTGCTCCCTCTGTCTCCTTTCTTAGCAAGATGTGAGCGAATTCACCCACAAACTCCTGGACTGGCTGGAAGATGCTTTCCAACTGACGGTGGAGGCTGAGTGAGTCTAAAAGAGCTTCAGGGATTTATTTCTGTGAAGCTGCCCAGTTGCCAGAATTTGGCATGAAGAAGGTTTAAAAAACAACCCCTACCCCACCCCGATGCCTATTGTTTCCCCCTTTATAGGACGGTTTGATTCTCTCTGTGTGTCCCACAGCCAAGTATAGTCGGGGCTGGGTGGGCACGTGAGTGATCCTGAATGAAGTCAAAGTATATTTCTGGCTTCAAGGAACGTGGCCTGTTCCTAGCACCTGAGTTAAATGATCAGGAACTCCAATACAGTTGGCTTGTAATCAGACAAGCTCTTAAAATTCCCCAGGTCTCAGGTTTCCCACCCAGGCTCACGATGACCAAGCACTGGAACTGCAAGGGAATCGATCCACAACATCCCATCGCTTGTGGCTGTTCAGGAACGGTTTAAGTTCTGGGCCGAATTCCTGGTTGTAGCTGGCGGCTCTCCGCCTATAGGAAGCCCAAGTGTGAGAACAAGGGTTCTAGTCGGCTTCTCTGTGAGGGCTACACATAGAAATGGGGGACCCCTAGAAGGGAGGGGCATTGCATCCTGAGCTCCCATCTGACCCCCAAGTTTGGGGAGGTCGAGATGCATCCCCTGAAGGCCAAACATGGGGAAAGTGCACAGCTTAGCTTCTTGAGAAGTCGCCTTCGCGATTAGCCTTGTCAGTCTGTTTTTAAGAAAAATGGTGAGTTTGCTTTCAGAATAACGGAGCCGGAAGGGACCTTGGAGGTCTTCTAGTCCAACCCCCTGCTCAGGCAGGAGACCTTATACCATTCCAGACAAGTGGCTCTCCAGTCTCTTCTTGAAAGCACTCCACAACTTCTATGGGTGCTTTATCCCTAGAGGGAAAAAGAGGGAAGAGAGGGAAGTCATCCCACTGGTTAATTGTTCTCACCATTGGGAAGTTTCTCTTTAATTCCAAGTTGCTTCTCTCCCTGATTCATTTCCGTCCACTGCTTCTTTTCTTGCCTCCGGGCACTTTGGAGAAGAGGCTGACCCCCTCTTCCTCATGACAGCCCCTCATGTATTGGGAACACTGCGTATCATGTGGCGCCTAGTCCTGCTTTTCATTCAAATAGGAATACCCCATTCCATACCCCATTCACGTCCCCTTCCTTTCTCCTCCTGCGGCAGGAATTCCCGGGACAAATCGGAGAATCCCATGGTGCAGCTTTTTTATGGGACTTTCCTGACTGAAGGCTTTCACGAAGGTCAGTTGGAAGACCTTGAGAATTGGCACAGACGGGCTTCTCAGCGCTTTTGCTGCCTCCTCTGGGGGTTTTTCCCCCCCCTACCACACTTAAAAGGATGGTCTGCTTGGGATTTGGTTTTCTTCTACTTAAATTGATGGGTGTCTCCCCTCCCCTATTTAGGCAAGCGGTTTTCCAGAATCGAGACCTTTGGCCAGTACCCCCTGCAAGTCAACGGCTACAAGAATTTGCACGAGTGCTTGGAAGGAGCCATGGTGGAGAAGGAGTCGGGCCCTTCCAAGCAGGCAGTGACCTATACGCAAGAGGTGAGTGTTGTGGCATTTACACAACTCTCAGGGAGGCAGGACTGACTTGTCAGTTACCAACTTGAAAACATGAAATATCACGTACGAGAGCATGCTGGCGTTAAGGGAATGCTGCGGAATGACTAACAGCATGCAGTGTGTGACCTTTATGTTTCACACGTTGTGTCTGGGGTGCGAGTGTGATAAAAATATTTTTCTTTCTGTTGAAGCCTGCCCGTAGGAAAGAGCCCGGGCCTCCGTATTTTCGGGGGATAAAACTACAGTTTTTGATTTAATGGTATGCTTTTCTCGTTTGTAACTTTGTCTTTGACTCTGAGTATATGTGGCACGCTTTCTTTTTTTCCATTCTCCAAAATTCATCTACTGATTTTAACTTAATAAATCCTAAAGTAGTGATGTTGCTTGCATCTGATAGACTGGAAATCTATTTAGGACTATCCTAGTTTGCTTCCTGCAGTTCCTATGGCCAGCTGAGGAATTCTGGGAGTTGAAGTCCAGGCTCCTTCGAGTCCCCAAGGTTGAGAAAAGAAAAGAATTCAGGAGTTGCACACTTTCTGCATCGCAGAAAGCTTTGTTAACCAAAGCATTGTCGTTCCGTTTGTGGTCCAAAGACCGAATACGTGGGAAACATTTAAAGCACCCAAGAAAACCTCAGTGGTGCTTTTCCAAAAGGCAACTGGACTATGTTTGTTTCCTCAAGGAAGAAAAAGACATGTTGCTTCTCATCCCAGAAGCGTCATCAGTTCTGGATTGTATGGTGGTGGGGAGTGGAAGGATTAATTCTGACAGGATCCTTCCACCCACACACACCCAACTCACACCATCCAGTCCAGGAGTCACCAACCTTTCGGACCTCTAAATTCATAATTTAAAATCCTGCGGACCACTAATAGGATCAGAGTAATGACCAGCTGGGTGGGCATGGCAAGGTGGTCATGTGACTGGGTGGGCGTGGCCAACCCGATGTCACTCACGTCGAGGGGCGCCTTGCCAGCCTCTACTTGCCACTCCTCATCTGCCCGCCTAGGCTCCTTAGAGCCCTATGAGAAAGAGTTGGCAAGACAGCTGGCTCAGTTCAAATTGGATCTGACCGAGAAAGAGGCTCAGAGCAGAAGCACCTCACTGAGGACTACGAGCATAGGCTTTCCAAGCAGAGGGAAGACCTGTGGGAGTGTAAGGTCAGTGCCAGTGCCAGGAGGCTCAGGGGGCTGAGATGGTCGGCCAGTTTCTGGCCATGATGCAGTCCCATTGGAACGAGATCCTCCTGCTCTTCACCTTCGGCCAAAGCTCTGCACCAGGAGGCTGAAGCAGACCCCAAGTTGGAATTTCTGCCCCCCTCTGTCCCACACAAAAAGGGGGAGACGCTCTGTAGCAACACAAACATTCATTGCAAGAATCCGGCCCAGGGGCCGTAGTTTGAGGAGCCCTGATTTAGTGCAATATAAAAATGCAAAGGGGATCGCTTCTGGCTTCCGGAGGAGACGGTCGGGTTTTTTTGCTCGTCCGCCGCCATTCTCTCCTCGGCGCCTTCGGGGGCTAGGGGGCTCGAAAAGGCCCCCGACCGTAGGGACGGCTTGCAGGGGATAGGGGGAGCTGACGGCGGTCAG
>JAPKID020000551.1:5697-17582 GCA_026931265.2 Tropidonophis doriae | reverse complement strand
CTCCCTCTCACTCTCCCTCTCCCTCTCACTCTCCCTCTCCCTCTCCCTCTCTCTCTCTCTCTCTCTCTCTCTCTCTCTCTCTCTGTGTCCCTCAATCTATCTACCTATGTTCTCTCCCCCTTCCTACCTATCTACTGTATTTCTCTCTCTCTCTCCTACATATCTCTCTGTCTTTCTCTCTCTCTCTCCCTCTACCTTCCTACTGTATCTCTCTCTCCCTTTATCTATCCAACTACCTAACTACTCACTCTCCCTACTAACCTACTGTATTTCTCTCTTTCTCTATCCCTCTAGCTACCTACCTACTTTTTTTTTTTAAATTGCCTCTTCAAAACCTTGGTGCCTCTTATACTCTGAAAAATATACTCTGAAAAAAAGTATTTAAGAAGCTGTTGGATAGCCATTTGTCTGAACCAGTATAGGGCTTCCTGCTTAGGCAGGAGGTTGGACTAGAAGACCTCCAAGGTCCCTTCCAACTCTGCTATTGTATTGTATTGCAAATACAGTAATTCAATTAATTTTGTTTCTATTTGGACTTTGTGCTTGAGAGGGAAAAAAGTGAAATTTTGATTATATGTTTTGCTGATTAGATAGTTTTGTTATAGGAATGGCTAGTATATATTATTATGGAAAAGTAAAAAGTTGAGCTTGTATGTTATTATCTTATTCTAAAAAGAGTAAGAAGTCAACGCTTTCCTTTTTCTTTTCCCTTTTATCTTACACATTTCCCTCTTTTCTTTTTCCTTCCCCTTTTCCCCATTATTCTTATTTTTCTTTGTATTTCTGTATTTTTATATTTTGATCAACTAATAAAACTTTGTAACTTGAATAAGCCTGATGTTATAGCAGTACTGTCCTTTGGAAATCACTGAGAAATTAGCACCCATTTTAAGAATCTTCAATGCTAGTGTTGAGAAAGGAGTAGCAGCCCTGGCAAGATTAAAATCTTAATGGAGGCTGACACTTTGGGTAACTGAAACTGTTGTTGCACCCAGATGTCATTCTCACTCAACCTAATGCTTGGAGTGAAACTAACTATACTGGAGGGAAGGGTTGTGTTTCATTCCAAATCAAGATAGGCAAGCAGAACTCTCCTACCACCAACTGTGGTAAACAACTCCTCTTAATGAGAAGTTAACAACCTCCTAATCAGACCTAGAAACATAGAAATGGGGAAGAATGGAAATTCTCTCCAACCTACTGAACCTTTGGAAGCTGAGTCAACTAATTGTTCGATCAGGAGAATTGCTGCAAGACAGCTTCTCTGTGCTTTCTCTAGTGGAGGGGGTAGCGAAGCCTCATCTATGTACATGCAGGATCCAGGCAGTGCACGAAACCACATTGCCTCTGGTCTCTGCAAAAGCTGTCCACCGTGGAACTGGTCTCTGGTGTCCAAAAGGTTGGGGTCTGCTGACTTAAAGCAAAGTCTTAATGCTGATGGATTTGTAAAGTAAATGTGGACCTAGAAAGGTCTTTGACCAAATCTTCTATAATGTTTTAATGTTTAATCTATGAACCATTCTCCATCTATCTCCCCTCCCTTTTTCTTTTTAGCTCTTCATCTTTTTTGTACAATATTATTCTTTTTCTCTTCTGTTCTCAATTGTGTCCAATTCTTGGAGATTTCCTGGACTAGTTCCTGCAGTTTTCTTGGCAGAAGGGGTTTACCATTGCCGGCTTCCAAGGGCTGAGACAGAATAACTGGCTCCATTTCACCTTGGTGGATTTGTGCCTAAAACAGAACTAGAACTCAGAGTCTTCCAATTTCCAGCCAGATGCCTTAACCATGAAACCAAATTGATTCATGGTCGATTATTCTCCATTCGTTTTGTTCATAATAATCTGTACAATCACAGAATAGCAACAATTATTTAAGTGAATATTTCCTTTAATGGTTTAAATCTGAGGAAGAATAATAAATTATTAAATATACAGGCCACCCAAATTATTTTGCCAAACAGGTCTGCCCTGCCAAATGTGATGGGGAGTTCAGTTTCAGCTGATGCATAACCAAGATTGCTTGCTTCAATTACTTCTGCTAAGACTATGATCAGGATGACTAAAAACCTGCATGCTTTCCTCCCCTTTCAGCATTCCTTTAAAGTAATATGTTGTGAGTTTCACAAAGCACAAGACCCCAGAGATATGTTCTTTATAGGGCTTTCAACAAGGTGCGCAGACAACAGGCCAAAGCAGGCCTCTTGAGAAACGATAGTATCATGAAGACAAATGGCCTGTCATATCCAATATATTGCTTGGGATGCATGTATAAAAAGTGGGGAGGGAGTCTTATTCCAATTGTCCTTTGCTGCCTATTGTTAATAAGATGGGAGACATTTTCCAACTGTCCTCTGCTGCTTACAGCTATTAAATGGGTTTTATCCCAAACAGCCTACGTGGACATATGGGGCTACCAAAATGCAATGTGCAGATTACCTGCATACTGCTTGAATTGCTTTTTTCCTCTCTCTTTCTCTAATCTAATTACTGTCTCCTGGCTGCTAAGTTTGAATCTTCCGTACATCTCCTGGCCCTTCACACTAACCTGCAGTGCCATAAGTAAGAAAAGAGTCTCTATCAATTCAGCATTATATTCCATGCCTTCTAAAATGTCTGCTATGCAGAGGTTTTTACTAAGAGGTGCCCTCTTGACATTCATCTTGCATACTCAGGGATTCAAAATGCTAAGTATTAAGATTAGAAAAGCTCAAAATGTATGGTGCGCATTTTGGGAGCTCTCGATTTGCCCATTTTTCTCAGCTTCACACTTAATCTTTCACCATTGTCAGCATTAGAAGCACCCCCTAAATATCCTAAGCAACTTGTCCATGCTGTTGATAATAATAAATACAGTTCATCCATAATGATTTTTCAATCCTTAGCACTAACAGCCAATGCCAGCATAAGACTTAACTGTGCTTAACCACGAGTTTCCTTTCTCATCACTTCCTTTCTACAGTAATATACTCCCATCCCAATTTATCCTAAATGTGGCAGGAAGCCTCACTAAGCAGAATGGACTTTACTATGATTGAGCATAGATTTTTCACATGCACATGTTCTGCTTACTGAATAACAAACTTGCAAATTAATAAATGTTCCTCTTTAGCCAGATATAAAGCCAGAGCTGAACTCAAATGGTGATTAAATAGGAAGCTCTCTTTAGCAGCCGTTACCATTAGAGCTGATACAAACCAAAGCCAATTTCAGAAGAATAAAGGAGGATATTGGCCCTATTCTGCAAAAGAAAGTGACATTGAAGCATGTGGAAGAACCATTACCTCATAACTAGATGTTTGCTTATCCCCTCAACACTTCTTGCAGGGCAGGTATGATAAAATCCCAATAATTGAGCGAACCTGTACATGTGGCAATAGGGAAGTTGAAAACATCTCACATGTCTTATTGTGCTGCAAGTTCTACAGGAATATCATATTAATGCATGTTTCCTCTCTATTAGAGATATTTCTAGTGAGATCAGATAATTTTTATGTGAACCATCTTCTTCAGTACTTGAATCTAGCCATCATTTGTGCAATAGCAAAAATGTGTGCTGCTGCAATGATAAATTTAAGTTTACTTTATTGCCATTGCACCTTGTACAATGTAATTAAATGTCATCTTCAGTGCACATCATACATAAGAAAACTATAAGACACACACATCCTTTACCTTCTAGACAATTGAATTGAAAACCCCTGATACTGCATTAATATTGCACTATACAGTAGAAATCAACATAGTTACTGCTCTGGGGTAGAAGCTGTTTTTCGGCCTATTTATCCTTGTTTTTATCCTTGTTCTTCCAAGGAAAGAAGAGAGCAACCAATGATAATACAGAAAAAATGGTTAAAGGACTAAAGATCTTTATTTTTATCAATATTTTACTTAGTTATTTTCTAATAATGTTTAGAGGGCATATATTTTAATGAGCAGTTTTATTATATTAGCTTATTATTGTTAGATAAATAAATAGGGTATTATTATAATAGGGTTATTTAGAGTATACACTATTCATTTTACAGTTGTCAATATATAACTAGACCCCCTTCTCCTTGTTAATTCTGATTCTAATTGCTGTCTTTTATCTATATTTTTATTATCTTATGTTGCTGGTCATTGACTGAATAAATAAATTTCAGATTTCAGATTTCTGCTTATAGTTCTAGATGCTAAGCTAATTCACCTGACTCAAATTCTTCAACCTGCACCTATTTAGTATCTCATCTGAGAGCAAAATAAATGGATAACGTATATGCACCATATTATTCTTATTCCCTATCACTCTTTCAGTCACTGTATACTGCATAGAGTACACTCTATATCTGCATTATTGGAACAGAAAGCAATATTACTTTCATGTGAAAGGATCTTCAAACAAATGAAAAGTCATTACTGGATTGGGAAGAATTTCTTCCATTTTCATTTTAAATCAAACCCTATTAAATACTTTCTGAACAATGATGTAGAATGCAGCTTTATGACAAAATCTGCATGGTACTGAATTTTTGGAACCTACCATGCAGTTGGCAGCTCAAAACTGGATATGGAAAGGTTCATTTTAGGGCTAAGTCACCATAAAAAAAATTAGATAACACTGCTTTAAAAGATTGCTATATTAAGGAAAGATGCACACTATAATATGTGCATTTTTGATGGTACTGAGTTTTAGCATGGAATTTTTTTTTGAAATACCATGGAAATGTAACTGATATCTTTTATTATTACTTTTGCTGCAGATTGTGTGCTGTGTAAACACATTGACACCCAATAAGGATAAGTGGCAGATCTTTAAAGGGTGCTTCTTATGATTTTGGATGACAATACATATGATGTCCATTTGCCAACTACAGTTGGAACCATCAGCTTCATCAGTAATCTATGTGATCATAAAATGAAATATCCCATGACTGAACCTGACTTATAGTCTCTCTTTGTTAGTTCTGGTCAGTGGTGGGATTCAATTTTTTTTGCTGGTTCTGTGGGTGTGGCTTGGTGGGCATGGCATGGCTTGGTGGGAGTGGCTTGGTGGTGTGGCAGGGGAAGGATACTGTAAAATCTCCATTCCCTACCCATTCCAGGGCAAGGTTACTGCAAAATCCCCATTTCCTCCTGAACAGCTGGGATTTGGGAGGCAGAGAATAGATGGGGACAGGGCTAGTCAAAAGTGGTATTTACTGGTTCTCCGAATTACTCAAAATTTCCATTACCAGTTCTCCAGAACTGGTCAGAATTTGCTGAATTCCACCTCTGATTCTGGTGGTGGGCCTTAAGTGAATCACACACAGTCATGTAGGGCACCGTCATATGACCATGACTTTTGACTTCCTGCTAGCTTCCCCACTGACTTTGCTTGTTGAAAGTCAGCTATGAAGGTCATAACTGGCAATTACGTGACTGTGGGGGATGCTGCAACACTTGGAAATGTGCACCAGCTGCCAAATGCCTTAATTGCATTCATGTGACAGAGGATAATTATTTATTTATTAATGAAAGATATATAGATATCCAATTCATACATGGGAAACTCTGCATGGCTTACAAAATTTAATGGCTACAGTGGCTGCAAATTTGAGAACCTGCCACAAGTTTCCTCATTCAGCATTGTTATACTTTCAAAGTAATGCTACTGAACAAGCAGTTGATAAGTGGGGACTATTTATAATGGCTTATAAAACTAGGAAGCAGATTCCTTTTTCTCTTCTTACAGCACAAACTTGCATAAAGTCTCCATTCCTAGCTTCTGGACAGGTTGTTTCAGAGTTAGGATGTAAAGCTTCAAGAGTTAAAGAGATTAAAATAAATTATTATTATTTTTTTAAATCCACCTCATCAGATGGGAACTCTAGTGGGTCCCTCACTTGTGATGGGAGATGCACAGATACTATGATTGCACCAAAAAATGTAACTGACATTGACAAAATACAGTAAACACTGCTGAAATTATTCTATGTTAAATTTACTATGTTAGCAATATGCTGAGAAGGCTGAGAGATGATAACAGCAAGTTCAAGAAGCAGTTAAAAGACCAAGAAGTTAAATTGGAAGCAAATGAGAAATTAATTGTAGCTTTAACTGCTTGAGACATAACAATAATTAAAGAGCTGGTCTCTAGACAAGAAGGCTGAGATTGTATCCAAGGCCGAAGGAGCAAGGGGAAAAAGTGGTTACTTTCATTCTTTCATTTTCAGAATAATAATAAGAAGAATTCAATAGAAACTATTGAAATATTACATAGGGACACGGTGGCTCAGTGGCTAAGATGCTGAGTTTGTTGATCAGAAGTTCGGCAGTTTGAATCCCTAGCACCACGTAACAGAGTGAGCTTCCATTACTTGTCCCAGCTTCTGTCAATCTAGCAGTTCAAAAGCATGTAAAAATGCAAGTAGAAAAATAGGAACCAACTTTGGTGGGATGGTAACAGTGCTCTGTGTGCCTTTGGCATTTAGTCATGCTGGCCACATGGCCACGGAAACGTCTTCAGACAGCGCTGGCTCTTCGGCTTTGAAATGGAGATGAGCACTGCCCCCTTGAGTCAGGAATGACTAGCACTTATGTGTGAGGGGAACATTTACCTTTACCTTATTGAAATATTTCTAGGATTATTTTCCTCCATTGCAATTTCAGAAGAGGTCTATTGAGTGCCACCTAGAAGCACGTTTTCACAATCTAGGGATCATTTTCTCACTGAAGTTTTTGAAAAGTCTGATCAAGACAAAATTTAAAAAAACTACTGGAATCGTAACAAGCTTGGAACATGAGGGAAAGAAGTTTATGTTGTTTGTTGTTCTACCTTTTTGAGCAATTAATACAGAAGCAAAGAGGTTTGGGCAAAACTCTTCTTACAGCCAGAGAAAATTCCGCAAAATTTTCAAGAGGCAACTGGATTTTCTTTGTTTTCCCTGAAGATATTTCACTTTCAAAAAGAGTGCTAACTACCACATGACTGCAAGGAATATAAATCCTTCCATCCAGTTCTTTTTATCTGAAGAAGCTTCTTGGATGAGAGCAAAACGTCTTCAAGAAAAAAACAAAGTCTAGTTGCCTTTTGGAAAAGCACCTTTGGGACAGGTTAGATCATTGTTGCCAATTGTCTTTATCTGAGTTTTGGCTATATTATTAGACTACAATTAAGTTTTCAGAAAAGAAAACAGTCCCAAAATTGCACTGTTCTTTACAGATACATCCAGAAATGTAATTAAATGGACATATGAAGAATGCTTAACTCCAACAGATGAAAGTGTCCCTCATCTGGCACATGCTTAAGACTGCATTATTCTTAATATCACATCTGACACTTAATTCAGTTGATATGTGTAATACTGATTAAGTTTTAATTTCTAACCATACACCTACGCTAATGCTATTCACCTTGGATAAGAATATCCCAGTTAGTAGTTTCCTACTATTTCCTTGCTGGAAGATTTGCTAAGTGTGGGGCAACAAAACAAAGATTTAATAGATCTCAAAATAGAGATTCAGCTAATCTCTGGGATTATTTTTGGGATACATTTAAAACATTTTATCCAATGTGATATGGCAGAAAATAACCTGAATTACAATGTAAAGGTAAAGGTTCCCCCACACATGCATGCTAGTCGTTTCTAGCTCTAGGGGGTGGTGCTCATCTCCGTTTCAAAGCCGAAGAGCCAGCGCTGTTTGAAAACATCTCCATGGTTATGTGGCCGGTGTGACTAAATGCTGAAGGTGCACGGAACGCTGTTACTTTCCCACAAATGTGGTCCCTATTTTTCTACTTGCATTTTTTACATGCTAGGTTGGCAGAAGCTGGGAGAAGTAATTGGAGCTCACTCCATTAAGCAGCACTAAGGATTCGAACCTCTGAACTGCCAATCTTCAAGCTCAGCATTTTAGCCACTGAACCACCGTGTCCCACTGAATCTCAAAGTAGGAAACATGAATTTGAAATTAATTAAGCACTGAATGGACATTCCATAAAACACACTCAGGAAGTATATTATGCATTGAGATGTATTATATTGAAATTGGACTAATTGTATGCTTTATTATTATATTTAAAATTAAATATATAAGGAGAGAATACTTTTAAAAAAAATTCAAGTTAAACAAATTTGCTGTGAATAGGCAGAAAAAAATCTAGGAAATTATTGCATTATTGTTGAAAACGTTTGTAGTATAATATTTAATAAGATATTTGGGGCATCTTAATAAGATATTTTCATTCAATGGTAATGAGATTAATTCTTTTTTATTATTCTATAATTTACATTTCTCATATGTAGATATAGCTAATAATAAGATAAATATGTTTTTTTTCAATGTAATAAATCTCCCAGAAACTTTGGATGTATACCCAGGTATGTTGGGCTGCACCCAGAATACTACAGGAAATCTATAGTATTGATTTAATAAAATAAAGAAAGGCTTCCGGGCAAGATAGAATAGCCACACAATGGTATAAAGAATTCAAGGAGAAAGTGGCTTCTGGAGTTATTACAGAAAAGAAAAGAAAGCCCTTTCAGCTTTTTAATAAGTAACTTATTTTGGTGTAATTTTGAAGGCTGGTAACGATCCTATCCAGTGAACAAATTATTGTCTAATATCTAATGCATTTTGAAGTTAAGATTATAAAAGCTACTTTGGCAGGAAGATATTACCTGCAATCATTCATCCTGTGCAAACTGGTTTCATAAAGGGTATCAAGATTCTGATGACATAGGACTTTTGATTGATATAATGGTCTTATACAGCGATTTAGTAAGCATCTATGTTATTAGTTTTATTGCAAATAGAAAAATCTTTTGATATGATTTAAATCAAATTTTGAGTCCAAAGTGTGTCTGAGGTTTAGATGACCTACATAATCTATAATTTTGATACTTTTCGTTTTGTTTCAGGGAATATTAAAAGGAGGTGGTCCAGAACAATTTAGAAGGCATTGGTGAGCAGCTTAATAACAGGTTAAAATACTATGATCTTCAAGTCAAAGTCTGTCATGTTAGATTGAGGGACAGCTAGCTAAACCTTTTATTTAGTATTCCCATATTATTCACTTGAAATACCATTTTTTTCTGATCTAAGAATTATTGGAAAGCATATTTCAGGAAATAAATTAAGGTCAGGGATGATTAAACTAACCACAGGCCACATAAATAAATGAATCAATTTGAACTTCCAGGAACAATCAGGGAATGTAAGGGAACAAAATAAATTATAATTAGTGATGTCACTGTAAATTTCTAGGACCAGACTTATGCAGACACTTAACAGGATTAATGCATAATAAATGCAAGGGGGCTTAATTCCACTAGGCAAGCCTTGAATTAAAATGTCAGTGTCCAATTTACAGTATATACTGTATTTCCACCACTGAGGAAAAGCATCCTGAGTCTTTTAAAAAATCTGATTCAGGTTTTGTTAGGGAAAAATATTTGAGTCTTCTGAAAAGCTGAAGAACTACAAAGAAAGTAATGAAATGGTGCAACTTTCTCTGCAGTGGTGAAATTTACTAGGAGTTTGAATCTTCTTCTACACTGTGTGGGATTTCTTTTGATTCAGGTTTTACAGATATGATAGGCTAGATAAATGTACATATTATTTGTGTTTAACATTGTAAATAGCTCCCATGAATCTGCCCACCACTATCTCTGAAGCAAGGCAGTGCAATGAGTGGGATTTCTTCCTATAAAGGTTATAAAGAAAATTTATTAGTTTCCTATTGTTCTTTGCACTGAGACGCAACTGATACTGAAATCTTAAAATGAATAGTTGGATAACTAGTTATCTTCAAAAATAGAGAATGAAATATTTTCATGAGGGGTGGAGATTAGGGTTTTTATATATCTTCATATACAGGAAGTTTTCAAAAATGTGCAGCTAAATATTATGGATATGCCTACCAAATACACATGGGAAGGAACAATAGAAAACTACATTAAAATGTTGGGGATTGCAATAAAAACTGAGATTGAATGGTTTTGTACATTTATATATATAAAGGTATTATATTATTACAAAAATTCCATGAAATTCAAACATGTCCTTGTAAAACATCAGAAACTCACTGTAACCTACCAGTTTAGGTTAATAACATGATCATGCAGACTCTAGATCAGGGATTTTTATCATTTCAGAAATAAAAGAACAAGATGAAACCATCACTAATCAAGATAAAACAGAACAGGAAATAAAGTAACGAAGGAGATGAAGTATGAAGTTAACTGTGACAAAATTAATACTAGATAAATTTGAGAAGTAGAAATATAGAAATATAATGTGTCAAAGAACCAGTGGGTCAGTGTTTCCATGGACACTCTTGCATACTTAGGTAGTCTTACCTGGAGATATAATTTCACAGGATGAGCATTTTTCATTCTCTTGAAAATTATGTGAAGCAAATGGATTTCTGCCAAATGCAAATAATATTATGCATTGTCAGCAACTGTGAATCACAGTACTATTCACCTTCAGCAATATGGCTCTTTAGGAAAGGACATATATTTTATGGTTCTGGATGGAAGTTCAGGAGTAGAAAATATGATTAGCTGAGTAATTAAAATTCATAACATGATGGTGTTTAGGCAACCAGATTCCAAAGCTTCCCTTCAATTTTGTTTTCTGAGTGAGTCCTGCTGAAGCTATATATTGCCATGGAATTGTTCAGCTTTACATTCACACTTACCATTCTTGGACAAAATAACAGCCAGGTACTCATGAGAAGAGGCATTGAGGTAAAACAGAAGACTTGGAGCATTTGCTGTCAGGAAAGTAAAAGCGATGTCTTCCTTGGATATGGATGTACCAGCATAAATGGCCGAAGATGTAGAACTTGCATTTTTAGTTACAGGATAAGGTTCCTGGAAAGTGTAGGTGACAGAAGTGTCTGCTTCAAACACTGCAGAGATTTCTAAAAATACAAAGAAAATGCACAAATCAGATTCAGTGCAGTAGATTGAAAACTATTGGAGCGGTTGAAATTGAATTTTTAGAAACAACAAAGCAGATGAATTTGTGTGTGCTTTGCGTTTTACAGTCTACAGTTAGGATTAGGATTAGGATTTATTGGATTTATATGCTGCCCTTCTCCCAAAGGACTCAGGGCGGCGCACAACATAAAAACACATATTACAAATGTTTTAAAAAAAGATTAAATAGTAAATCCAATAACCAATTGACAATTTACAATTAAATTCAAAATTAAATTAACAATTAACAATTAAAATTAATAGTATATTTTACTCAGGACAGGCCGGCTTGCTGGAAAAGCCAGCTTTTTAGGGTGCGCCGGAAGGAAGGGAGGTCAGGAATTATGCAAAGCTCAGGGGGTAGCTCATTCCAAAGGGAAGGCGCTCCCACAGAGAAGTCTCTCCCCCTTGGAAAAGATGATTTCATATGAACCAAGAATGTTCAATTCTTTCCATAGATGAATCGTTATTCCCCTTATTTGCAATCTGGATGCAAAAATCTAACAATCTAAATTGAGCCCAACCTTTCTGTTGCTAAATGAGACATTTGTTAAGTAGGTTTTGTCCCATTTTATGACCTTTCTTGCCACTGTTGTTAAGTGAATCATTACAATTGTTAAGTTAGTAACACAATTTTTAAGTGAATGTGGCTCACCATTGACTTTGCTTGTCAGAAGGTCACAAAAGGGGATCACATAAACCCAAGATATTGCAACTGTCAGAAATATGAGTCAGTTGCCAAGTGTCTCAATTTTGATCGCCTAACTGTGGGGGTGCTGCAGCAGTTGTAAATGTGAAAAAATGGTCATAAGGAACCCTTTTCAGTGCCATTGTAACTTTGAACGGCCACTGTTGTAATTCGAGGATTGCCTGTATATTCTTTCTCAGAGGAAGTGTGATACTGAACCAAATAATCTTTTGCCAGCCTGAAGCATTTTA
>JAPKID020000550.1:0-17584 GCA_026931265.2 Tropidonophis doriae | reverse complement strand
AGGGAGAAATACAGTAGGTAGGTAGGTAGATAGGGGGATAGATAGAGAGGGAGAAATACAGTAGGTAGGTAGGTAGAGGGATAGAGAGAGGGAGAAATACAGTAGATAGGTAGGTAATTTAACCAGACTGGGCCACAGCAACGCGTGGCTGGGTATAGCTAGTATTTAATAAATACATCTTCAGGAGATATGGTAATTCTTCTTACACTGTGTATCAGAGGTGGTAGTCTGCCAGTTTGCATTGGTTTAGGAGAACTGGTAGTGGCGGCGGCACAAGGCTCCGCCTACCCACCCAGATGTCATCATGGACACATCCCAGACATGCTCCAACTACCAAACCGTTAGTGAAAATAAGGATACCAGTACTGCTTTCCATTATATAGTGTTTTACTCACTTGTCAACATCATATTTGTATCCTCACTGACTAGCTCAAGATCCAGCTAATGAGTTCCATAACTGAATAGGGACTGAAGTCTAACGCATTACCATTTGCATACATTTTCAAACAATGCTGTTTTTGTTTTCCAGCCATTATTCAGATCTAAGAGTGTGAACTATATAACCAGATATGGTGGGTTTTCTTTTTCAGGTAGATTCTAAACCTGGAAAAGAAGTTTCCAACCAAAATGTGGTTGCTAATGATCCATTGGGTAGGTATAAAGGAGCATGTTTCCCTGCTTCTTTAAACATATAGTTTTGAAATGCAGATTGAAATGAATTTATATCTTTCCAATTACAGAATCAGGGATTGCATTTGTCCTTCAAATGCTGACCAAGGTTAATTTTTAAGAAACGTTATGTTGGCAAGTCCCAATAATACCCTACCATTCCTTGTAGGAATAGTTTTCATATTTGAACACTAAGAAATGTTCATATTTATAACTTTATTTGTTCTAACAAGTGTTTCTAGCATTCTGTTCCATTGCATGCATTAGCAGTTTTGAGCTCTCTTGCCTTTTCTTATTAACTTTTAGTCTGCTTTTGATCAAGGACTTTTCTTTAACATTTTCCTAATCATTTTGTAATGAAGCAGGGATTATGATCATAAAATAATTTACATAATATTGGTAAAAATACAGTGAATACCTGTAATACAGAGTTTCAGTAAAAACTGAAAGCTTAGATTTTAAAACAACACATAGCCACACATGCATATTCACAGCTCAGATTACAAAGGGAAGGAGATACAAAAAGTCTGATTCGGTAAAATATTTAGGCAAATATGTCTACTTGTATTTAAACTGACTGTAGAATAATTGCATTTTCAAGCTATAAAAAATAGTGTTAAATGTGTGAGTTACTTTCTAAGCATTTAAAAGACAGCAAAGCAGTTAATAAAGTTCAATAATTAAATCTTTGGTTTTTAATAGGAAACTTAACAGGAATGGTTGGCACTGCTCTTTATGTGAGTCCAGAAGTCCAAGGAAGTACTAAATCTACATACAATCAGGTAAATATGTCTATAGGACTCATTCTTAGCAGGACAATTGCCTCAGCGACATAATGTGAATCCACATTGGGGGGTTTTGGATCCAGGTTTATTGCTTAGATCCAAAGATTGCCATTTACTTCTATTATAACATGGAGTTCTTGTGAGTTGGTTTTGTTTTACTGAAGTTCCCTGCATGTTTTATAGAGTGTGTCTCAATCTTCACAACTCTAAGAAATGTGGACTTCAACTCCCAGAATTCTTGGGGTTGAAAAGTCCACACCTCTTAAAGTTGTTAAGATAAGAAACACTGGTATATAGGCAGAAAAAGAGGATATTTGCTATAATGTAGAAGTTTTAAAAGACTATTGGTTTTACATATTGACTATTTATATTTTTAGGCACAGTTTTCTCTTGCCTAGCGAGATATTTGGATACTATGCCTGTTTGCCATTAGTATTATATAAAAATATAATGGCAGCAATTGTACAGTGACATTGTTATTTTGTCAACTGACCTAGAATTCATTTTGCAGTCAGAAGTTCTTTGCACTTTCCTTCACAATATTTTTTTTTAATGAGCCCACTATAATATAAGCAATCTGATTAAGTAAGATACCCGGACTGTTTAGATTCCAGATTCTATTTCTTGGAAGTATACTGACTTCCAGTTTTCTTTTTCTAGAAAGTGGACCTCTTCAGCTTGGGTATAATATTCTTTGAGATGTCCTATCATCCAATGACTACTGCATCGGAAAGAATCTTTGTTCTCAGTCAATTAAGGCTTGTATGTATAAATTTCATTTATAATTTGCCCGGCAACAACTGTATTAGATAAGGCAGGGTTTTTAAAAAAAAAAATCATGGCAATTGCTCTCTAGGTCATATAAGACTAACTCAGTTGGATATATTCACACACACACACACACACACAGATACACACACACACACACACACACACACACACACATACATCTTGATCACATCTGCCTAAAGGAGTATTTGTTTTAATCATATATACCCAGGGCAAGCTATGCATAATCTTTAGAGTGTTAATATTAGCCTCTTTTCAGTTTGTTATTTTATAGGATATTATAGGATAAAGTAGTGACTTATAATCGGTTCTCCCATTTAATGATCATTGCAGTGTCTCCACTGTCACATGATCAAAATTGGAGCGATTAGCAGTTATCATGTATTTATGATGATTACAGAATCCTGGGGTCACATGATCATCATTTGTTACCTTCCCAACTGGTTTCTGACAAGTAAAATCAATGGGACAGGCTGCAGTCTGTTAACTATCATGTGATTTTTACCAAGAACCTTGTTGCTTTGCTTAATGACCATGGGGAAAAAAGTTTATAAAAGCAGGTGTGACTTTCTTAACAATTATTTTACCTAGTGATGGTAATTCTGGTCCCAATTATGGTTGTAATTAAAGGACTACCTGTATTAGGACAAAGCATTAATAAGAGGTGTGTCATAAAACATGTGAGCTTAAATGAAGAATTTCTCTTTAGACTATTTAAGCAGCCACATCTTTTGCAAGGGACGTTTAGTTGCTTCATGCCTGTGCCTATATGGACATAGTAGCTGGGCATGGATGGATGGAAACAGCTTTTGAAGCTGGCACATGAACCTTCTGAAAGAGGTGGCTGCTTTAGCACTTTGAAGACAGATGTTTTGTCTCCACTTAATGTATTTGGGAGACAGTTCTTTCTTTTAAACACTTTGCTTACCTCTGATTTGCATTAATTATGTAATGGTATTAAAAGATACAGGATTTAGGCTATACAATTGCTCGTAGTAAGTATTGTAGGGCAGAGTAGAAAGACAAGTAAGAAATTGGCTTAGTTACCAGTCTGTTTTTCATATATTTATCCAATTTGGCACCCTCTAAATACAATGGATTTCAGCTTTCATAATCCCCAGCTAGCATGGCCCTTGGATCGTCTATCTGGGAACTAAAAAAATTGAGGTCTAACTCTCCTGAAAGTCATTAGGTTGGGAAAGGCTACCCTACATAATTATAAATGGCAAGTATATTTTCATTTTGATATACATAACTTTTAAGGTAATCACATTATTCTAATGTGTTTTGTTTTTCAGCCATTTATTGAATTCCCAGAAGACTTTGATGAAGTGAAAAATGCAAAACAGGTATTCACTTTTTTTTAAAGTAATTGTTACATTGCGTGTTAACAATGTAATGAATTTGTTTATCAAATTTAGAGGCTGCCCATCTCACTGCCAGAGCAATTCTGGGTAGAATCTGTTTCCTCCATTGAGATTAATTCTGGTCTGTTTCCTTGTTAAATTTGAAAATAATTAATAATGAATAATAATGAGGGGCCCTTGGTGCTCTCTGAGCTTGGTTGTTTGTTTACACCAGTTTCATCACCCAAAGTAAATAACATTAGGTAAATAACGATAGTCACTGATGATGTTACCTAATTTGGGTAATGAACCATCTGCAAGAAAACAGCCAAGCTCAGAGTGGAGCAAGGACACCTCATTTCAACCCTAAGCTACAAATATTTTCCTTTATTGGCAATTAATAATATATAATTATCTAGAGGAGAAATCTAGACCTCCTAGCATCTAGAGGAGATCAGCCCTGACTGCTCTTTAGAAGGCCAGATCCTGAAGATGAAACTCAAATACTTTGGCCACCTAATGAGAAGGAAGGAGTCACTGGAGAAGAGCCTAATGCTGGGAAAGACTGAGGGCAAAAGAAGAAGGAGACTACAGAGAACGAGGTGGCTGGATGGTCAGGGAAGCAGTCGGCATAAGCTTACATGGACTCTGGGGGATGGTAGATGACAGGAATGCCTAGAGGAACATTGTCCATGGGTTTTCAATGGGTCGGACACAACTTTGTGACTAACAACAACGTCAATGTTTAACTCTGTGTGTGTGTGTGTATTAAGATGATTGTGTTATACTTTATGGAGCATCATAGTAATCAATGAAAAATTAATGAACAGGAAGAGCTTGACATTAAATGACTTCTTGTGCATACATTTATAAAGTTGCTGACATTGGCCACCTGCTCTTTTAATGCTGACTATGTGTGGTCAGCATCTTAATTAATAACACATGCAAGAAGAGAATGTTCAGTGAGAATGACACTTGATTTTTAATACAGCTGAACATTATGAGCTGGACTAATATTTGTATACTGAAGCATGTAATTATGAATTCTTGAATTATGAATAATGAGTCAGTAGTGCAAATCACATTGACAAGGTGTAAAGTTAAGCAGCAGCAGCAAGCTTTCAAAAGCAATAACAAGTTTGGTATCGCCATATAACAATTCAGTATTAAAACAGGAAAAGTCTTTAGACTAATAAACATTTTAAGAAAGAACAGTATCTTGGTTATTCTATCATAGAAAAAAAAATAAAGAATTGAAGTTAATATAAGCTTGGTGCAACTGATGGCTAAAAATAGAAAAAGCAATATTGCATTGATGTTTTTAGAATCAAGACAAATGGTTAGTAGACATAAGAGTGTGGGTGAAATTTTATGGTATACTAGACTATTGGTGATACACTGGGTCATCCTTTCAGAGAGATATCTCCTTACTGGATTCTTTAAACCCTTTAACAATGACAGAGCTTCTAATGAACTGCCTTTCCTGGAAAAGCTGGGATACATTCAGCGTCATAGCTCCCTTGAAAAAAGTCCAAGTTGAACTGTATAGCACAAATATTAGCACAGAAAATGTTTAATGACATTTTTGTATTATGCCATAAACTGTTTTGTGCTCATTTTTATTTCCAAAACATTTTTGTACAATTTGCCAAATTTCAGTTCTATGTGTGTCAAAGGTCCAAGATTTGGACACATTCTGTGTCAGTCCATTTGAGCTATCTTTACTTCAAAAAGAGTTGCCCCATGATATGCCATTTCTCCCAGTGAAAAGTTATGGGAATGAGCGCCATGGCTCAGAGTTTGGGCTCAGATTCTGAATTTGAAGCTAAAGAAGCTGTTCCAGCTAAGCCTGTGGAAGGTCAGCTTCAGGAAGGACAAAGCCAGATATCATTTGGGGGTGATCAATCACAAATGCCACCAGAGCAGCTAGATCTGTCAGAGGAGGATAATGTAAGGCAATCAAGTTCCTGCATCAGCCTCGTAAAAAGGAGGAAGTTCTGTCAAACAACGGAGTAAACTTTCTGATTAGTAGTCGTTGGCTGCAGCCTGTGTAAGAGACTTGGTTAGCTCTGTTCTCTTTGATGGAAAAAGAATTGCTTAGCTCTTGTGTGATCCCGGTGTATGAATTTCACTCTTCAACCTCACACCATTGATCTGGCTGATGCCCTTGACCCAGCTCTTGACCTTGTGCCATCTTTGGACAACTCTTTTGCACACTATTCTTTGAAAATACACTTCACAGGCAAGACTTTGCTTTGTTTGACATTCTTGCTACAGGTACCTCCGTTGCCTGGAAATAAAACTGATAATCTCTCAAACCATGTGTGTGTGAGTCTGAAGCCTCAAGTAGGATAATAAGAATTTTAGTACCACATAGATTGTACATCTTCACAGAGAAAAACCATACAATCATTACAATTTGTGAAAATATATAAGTGGAACTAAAAGTAGGCACCATCATTTTTCTGATTCCCACAATAAAGCTTCACAAATGGCATAGATCATTTCCTGTAATTTCTTCTCCAAGCTTCAACTTCAGATTATTTCCAATAAATTTCAGGAGAGCCTGATCATTCCAACTCTACCCAACTCTACTCTACAATCCTATAATTCAAGCAATTAGGTGTTCATCATTATCTAGTCTAGAAATCCAGACAGAAGAAAAAGCAATGGCAGCAACATTGGGCTGTGTGATTGTATCAAGGAGCAGCAGAAAAAGAGTCATTAGTGAACTAAATTACCAGTACAGTTCTCTGGTAAATCTTCTCTTAAATTTGCATTTATTGCATTTATTATTTTAAAAGGGATTTTATCTCCTTTTCAGTGCTTCATCACCAACTTTACATGAGAACTGAAAATGAGTAAGTTTCTTTTCAGTAGCAAAAATAGATCCTGTTCAAGTTTAATCATTTCCAAAATATGTTTAAATTTTCTTTGCATTTTAAATTTAAGAAAAGTTCAATTTCAACCAATATTTCATTTTTTCCAGTCCAAAATGTGTATATGTCATTTAAATCTCGGTTCTTTTTTAAGGCCTGTATAAACTGTTGCACATAACTGTACATGTTGCAATGGCTGCCCAATATATGAATATTCTTTTTAGAATACACATATTTTGCAATATATTTCTCCTGATATAATGCATATAATATATTCAATTTATTTTAGTTCTGAACTGGATGTAAGTTAAATTTTCATCAAGAATAAAGAACAAATGCAAATCTTGTACTTTCTTTGCTGTTGCAAGTATATGTGCTGAATTCATATGACTCACGACTCACACCCTGGAAGGCACTTTTTTACCCTCCTACCATTGGGAAGGAGATATAGAAGCATAGCCAGCTGCACAAACAGGCTGAAGAACAGTTTTTATCTGTGGGCTGATAACATCATAACTACGTAGTATGACGGACTTGCAGGGCCAGTGCAAGGTGTAACATGTTCATACTGGTGCAATAGAACTTGGTTTTTGTTAACATGATTTATTGGGTTAGGGTTTTTTTTTACTTCACTGTGAGTTGTAGTATGTTGGGGAAGGGGGTACACTGAGGGAGCTCAACTAATCTTTTTGTACATATGTACACATGACAAATAAATAATTCTGATTCTAATATTCTTTATGAAAAAGGAAGAAATTGCCCATCAAAACTAAGTCAGCCACCAAGTTGTTTAAAAAGTCAACATAAGCCTTTAATGGAGTAATTCATGGTTGTGACACTTCAATACACATAGTAATACTTTGATAGTTGCTGAAAAACAAATGTGTGACTGGCACAATATTCAGATAAAAATAAAAACTTATCACTATACACATTAAAAATAGAGTATTGTGGTTATTTAATGGTAGTATAGTATATGTCATAGTATAACCATAGTTACCACTGACAGGAGGAGACTCCGTTTCTGAAAACTTCAGACTAAAACTTAATATACCTGCCTATCTAAAACATTTTGGATATTTGTACATGCATATATGTATTATTTCCAATACAATAGCAGAGTTGGAAGGGATCTTGGAGGTCTTCTAGTCCAACACCCTGCCTAGGCAGGAAACCCTATACCATTTCAGACAAATGGCTATCCAACATCTTCTTAACTTGTTTTCAAAAAGAAAAAAATCCTTCAAAAATGACTTAATGCTATATAGGTTTCATTCCTTTAATAAGTAAAATTCCAAACAAGTTGTTGTTTTAAATCAAATGTCTTATACTTTTTATAGAATGTCATTTACTCAAAAATGTGAACTATTCTGATGACAATATAAAATTAGAATGGTAATAGTTCAAAACTTCTTGTGGTTGGCTATTATTCTGGCTTATTACTGCTTCTTTTGAAGTTTCCTTGACCAATGTGTTCTTTAATGTATTATTCCAGTTCCTCATGGGGCGACCTGATACCTCATATTTTATTGTCACTTCTGAGGGCTTATACATTCGGTTTCCACATACTATAACGTTAAAGCAAAATAGGATTCAATTTAACTGAAAGAGACATCATTACTGAAGTTACCATCAAAACATTTTGAGAGGCTGGATGGGACCATTGGCTAGAAAAATTCCTGGTTAGGTTACATAGAAGAAATTTCTTGCAGCATCTGATCATCATTTAGTAAATGGGGAAAGTAAAATAACAGGCAGAACATATATTCCATAGAATGTGGATATATATCAGGGGTGAAATCCACTTACCTTTACTACCAATTCGCACATGTGCAGAACATAAAAAATGCACATGATGATGTCCAGATGGGTGGGCTGAGCCTGATACTGAGCATCCTGAAAGGTAAATAGAATAGTGTGGTGGATGAGAATCTGATGTGCCACACAATTTATATTAGTTAGAAAGCAGGAAATCCTGCTTTCTAGCTAATATAAATATAAATATTGTATAATTGGAAATCTTTGGAAACATCTATCTAGATCAATGTTTCTTAACCCCAGCAAACTTTTAAGCCTGACTGACTGGGGAATTCTGAGAGTTGAAGTTCCTGCATCTTAGCATTGCTGAGGTAGGGAAACACTGGCCTAGATCACACTGATTATTCTTATGGTGAATAGTCAATATAGTGATCATAGGTAGTCCTCTAGTTATGATCACAACTGAGCCCAAAATTTATGTTGTTAAGTGAAACATTTGTTAAGCGAGTTTGTCCCATTCTACGATTTATTTGACCACATTTGTTAAGTGAATCATTGCAGTTGTTAAATTAGTAAAGCAGTTGTTAAGGGAATCTGGTTTTCCCATTGATTTTGCTTGTCAGAAAGTTGCCAAAGGGAGACCCCGGGATATTGCAACCGTTGTAAATGTGAATCAGTTGTCAAGCATCTGAATGTAAATCACGTGACCATGGGGATGCTGCAGTGGTCATATGTGTGAAAAATGATCAGTAGTCACTTTTTTCAGTGCCGTTGTAACTTTGAATGGTCACTAAGTGAATTGTTGTAAATGGAAGATTACCTGTATTCTTATAGTTAATATAGTGCATTGAAAAAATACACTACATAGATCTTCTTTTAGCTATCTTTAGAAAGCATATCTTTGAAGGATTAATCAAAGCAATATCTTGCTTCCCTGCTAGTCCTTAGTAATTGCTGTTATGAAACAAAGGCCCACATAAAAGTAGCTCAGTTTGGGTTTCAGAAAACTAACATAAATAGGTGCAATGAACAAAGTGATGTTTTCTTCCCATTTCCTCCCCATAGGTTAAAAAGTAGAGAATGTAAAATTTAACTGAGCACAAACATGAATCCATGGCAAATTGTCTGCAGATGTCACTTCACAAAACATTTTGTTTGCTTATCGTTCAAAAGAAACAATATTACATATTGGATTATAGCTTCCAAGGGTGCTCCTTGCCTTTCTGTGATGCTGTTGTCTGTGGTTAAACTAAATTGTAGAGCTGGGTTGCCCTTGCTGTTAGATCTCCTACTGTATAGGACTGAAGTTTCACCAGCACCTCACATCAGATGTGGCCTGGGTTAAAATGAAGAGGAAAAGCTAGGACTGGAGAAGGAAGAGAATAACCAGAATTATTTGAAATCCCTTTATGTTGGGTATGGCAAGGCAGGAAGGATAGGAGGCAGGTAGATAATTAGGAACATTTTTTGTGCTTTTGAGTCCATCCTAGACTCTTTGAGCCTGCTTTGGAAAAATCCCTTTTGGGTAAGATTTTGAGAGTAGATTGCCATTGCGTGCTTTTTAGGGCTGACAGAGAATGACTGGCTCAAGGTTACCCAGCTGGCTTTGTGCCCAAGGTGGGACTAGAATTCACAATATTTCTGTTTCTAGCTTAACCACTACACCAACTTCACTGAATTACAAAACAGCCAAGTGAAAATCCTCTTGAGTGAGAAACTACTTATCAGTAAGTGAGAAATAAAAGAGAAAAACCATGACTTTTCTCTCTTGAGCACATTTCCCAGCTGGGATTCCTGTCCCTGAATCTAACAAGAGGAGAAGGGCGCTTGTGAATTGCAAAGGATTCCAGAAACCTTTGGGACCCTCGGTTGGCATAGAGAAGATGGAGGCTGGCAGTTTCATCGGTGAGGAAATTTGGAGTATGAGCAACATTTGGAGAAATGAGAGGAGAAAAAGAGATTTGGAGTCCTGACCCTGGAGGAGAAGGCAAGTAGCAAGAAAACTGTCTACATAAGAGATTTTTGCTGAAACAAATTTTGCAATGAACATTATTGTCTAACGAGCAGTTTAATAGTTGGTTTGTTTAATTTTTCATTGTGTTTTTAAAATGTATTGCACCTGAAATGGAATTGCTCACTTGTGTACATGGCAGGGGGAGAGGAAGAGAAAGAGGAAGCAATAAATCTGAGCTAGCTTCTCAGGGCATAGAACGAATCATCCCATTGAGTCCAATAGCTTAGTGTTCCTTAAAATCATTTCTTTATTCATATGATACTGTTTGTATGTATGGTTGTTATTTATGTAACACAAATAATAAAGCTCAGATCTGTACCTAATTGAAGGATTATTATGGCTAGTCACCCAGTCATCCAGATGTTTAGACATTTGGCATTTTTATCGAACCATCTGGGACAAGCAGATGTTCCTCTTTAATAATATCAAAGTTATGATCAAAAGATACAAGTTGTTCTAAGCAAAGCTGCATTTGAAAATTGACACCAATTTGTCATAGCCAGTGGTTTTCTAGTGGTGTTTCACCACTAGAATTGCACACAAGGTGCCTATAACTATTGGTATTATCTCTGCTTACTTTTGTCCAAATCATTCTATTTCTATTTGAAGATCTTTCTAATTTTCATTGAACATCTAGTTGACTATTTAATACACAACAAGCACTTATAATCACAATTTGAATTATTGGATTGTATTCCAAGTTCCCATTGGAAAGTAAGTTGTATAGTTCAATTGCCAAGATTTACTTCAAAAGCATAAATTCATTTTTCTTCCTCATCATTCCTATACCTCAAAAGAGGATTTTTGTTTTCTACATCACAAGGAACCATATAGCATATTCCCATTGCTTTCTTTGACATCTGATTATACACAACACGCAGAGAAAAGTTAGAGTAGATTTATTAAATAGGAAGCATGGAGTCTTCTGATAGGTAATCAAATAATGTGAAAAATATGTGGCCATTTATTTGCCTGTTTACTTTTCTGGAATCCTACAATGTAAAAACTGTTGGGTTTTTTGCAGTTAGGGCATGTCAGATATCTTATTATCAGGTAGTTTTTCTCACAATACTATAAACCATTAATCTCCTGTTGGTTCTATATTTTTTCAAAGTTTAGCAGTGACATTGAAATAATAACATAAGAGACTTGCTGTATCAGGCCAATAGGCCATCTTGCATTCTGTCAGACCTATCTCAACTTAAGCTTCTAGGTAAAAATTATCATTAACATCATTGGATTGAGAAAGGTAAAATACAGTAGTGCAAAGACAGAACTGAAATTTGCATGCCAAAAGTGAAATCCCCCTTCCTTAAGCACTTTCCATTGCTAGTCCTCTGGTGGTGGGATTCAATTTTTTTTTATTACTGATCCTGTGGGCATGGCTTGGTGATCAGCTGGAATTCAAGAGAATAGATGGGGGCAGGACCAGTCAGAGATGGTATTTACCAGTTCTCAAAATTCCCACTACCAGTTCTCCCGAACTGGTAAGGACTGCTGAATACTACCTCTTTAGTCCCCCACTGTCCAATCAATTGCAAAAAAAAAAATGTTTTGGAAACGGACACTTTGATTGTACTCTGGCTTGTACATGCATTCTTCTCATCATGGAGCAACCTTGAAACACTGTCTAGGGCAGGCACCTTCGGTTTCTTAACTTTCACTTTCCTCTTGCACTTTCCTGATCTCCTCTCCCTTTCACTCCTTCCAAGAGGGGGCAGACTGGTACCAAAACGATGGCAGAGTGCAGGCATGAGGTGGCAGTTCTGACATATTCCTTGTCACACAGTGGGCAACCAGATGTGCTGAAGAAACTTTCAAACATGGATAAGAAGCTACATTAGCTCTTTTCCCTTTTCTTCCCTAGAAACTGCTCTGGATATTCTATCTGTGCAATACTATCTACAGCAGCATTAATGGAATCAAAAGAATAGTTAACCCTTATTTACCTTTGCATTTGTTTTCTGTAGGCATATAGATAGAACTATTTAAAATGTTTTTATTTTGTGAGCAATCAGCATCCTGGAGTGTAATGTGCCATTCTTTGATGACCCAGTTTGAATAAATTGAAATATAATTTAATTTTCTACCTTTTTAGGAGTGACCTGTAAACTTTTCCCCATTTTTTATGTTCTTTGATCATGATTTACATTTGTCTGTGAAGCCACATGAAAAGTAAAAGCATGTAATTTATCTTCCACTGGTCATGTTCTACATCCCTTTAGGATAAGCCATAAATTAAACTGTAATTTATTGTAGTTTGCATTGTAAATGCTATTGTATTTTATTCTTTGTAGATTAGCTACCCAAAGATTTCTTGTTGGGCTGATTAAAAGTACAACAAAATAATTAACAGCAAATAAATGTTCTCAGTTTGCCTAGTCTTTTGTGTGTGTATCTGTGTCTTTGTTCCATTTCTGACAAATAGTTATTAATAAGTAGAACTGTCCTGGTGGAATCTGATATTCTAAATTGATTGGCTTAGAATTAATATCATAACATGTGCAAACATTTCTCATGATTTTAATATCTATTTATTTATGAAAATGTATATGGCTGTCCAACTCACTCTCAGTGACTCTGGGTGGTTTACAAAAATAAAAACCCAATATAAAACAATAAAAAGCAATAAAACCCCACCTCCCTGGCGACCACAATCAGTCAATCAAATAAGCCACTTAATGGGCTCTTTCAAATCCCTTCAAAAGACTATCAGCAAAGGTAATACACAATATCTCTTTGCTTTGGTAAAGAAAAATGTCTTGAAATGTCAATACAAAGCATTGCATCCAGGTGTAGCATCAATGTGATGCAGAATGATGCTGTTTGAACATCTCTGTTTTGTGGTTCCTGCCCCATGGTGATTGTCAATTGCCAATCAGCTGAAAGACCATAGTATACTCTTCCTCAACTATTTGTTTGGTTAATTTGACATGCTAGGAAAGAATTACAGGTGGTGAAATTCAGCTCCTCTTGAGAGTAGCAGGTTGGAAGACTATAAGTACATTATCCTTGAACAGTTCTGATATTATACCAATCACAGTGTGCTTTGGTTCCATTTGAAGAAGAGAACTAAACCTATAGCTCTTCCTATTAATGTTTCATGGAATGCAATTATTAGAGGAATATCAGCAATATCAGAATGGTTGTGACTCAATTCCCTTAGATTTATTTCATTTCCAAATTTAAAGCTCCTAAAATATGTAAGAAAATCATGACTGATAACTAGCTACTACTTCCCCTTTACTCCACAGAAACAATGCTATCAAGGCATCCCTGAATGCATAGTGAAGGTAAGACATTCCTCTTAATGAAGAAAGTTTTCGGCAGCTTGGAAGATAAATAGTGTTCCTCTAGTAGGAAGACAAGTTTATAGTCATTATCATATGCAGCATACGATAGGGAAAGATTATGTTTTCTGTTGCCGAAGTTTTCCAGCATGTTTCTTGTGTTCTCTGTTCTTCTTTTGACACTTCTCCCTGGCAACTTATTATGCTTGGGAAGAGTAGTGTCTTCCTCACTCCTATCTTTTCTTCTATTAGAAGAAATCTTAAGGTAATCTAGTTTAAGGAAAAGAGTAAAAATAATAACTCAGTCTCAGGGATGCAAAAGTGTGAGAAAGAAACACAAACTAATCCCAACTTAATTGTTTGATAGTAAAAGTGGCAGAGAGAACAGGACAGACTTTCAAGATCAAAGTGTACTTTCTGCAGTATCTCATTGAGGAGACAAAAAGAAATGCTGCTTTTTTGTTGTAGGTAGGATATAATGACATAATCTATTATGAGAAGATTTCTCTATCAAAGAGTATCATACCATGCATGGCCCAAAAAATCCTCTATGGACTCCTTACATTCTGGGCCAAGTACCCTATGGGACTCATCTGAGGAAACTGAGCCCATTGACAACCAGTCCACTGGGGAAAACCCATAATTCAAGTCCAGAGAGATAAACCACTCTGTGGCAGCATTTAATCAAATGCCATTTCCATCTTCCAACTTCACTACTGCCAATTCTTCCAAACTCACCATCATTGCCAATTGGTTGCTTTAGGAATGGCAACCTAGGAAAATAGGATTGCTTTCTGAAAAAAAATATGATTGGCTGCCATTGTCTTACTTTAAGCCTGTTGTTGTGCTGATACATAGGGAAAAAAGCAAATAAATTGGTACAAAGAAAACATAACTGAAAGTAGAATAAATGAAAACAAGCAAATGAACAGGTAATTACCATAATAAAATTACTATAAAAGGCAAAAGTTCCCCTCATACATATATGCTACTCGTTCCTGACTCTAGGGGACGGTGCTCATCTCCATTTCGAAGCTGAAGACCCAGCACTGTCCAAAGTCATCTCCATGGTCATGTGGCTGACATGACTAAACACTGAAGGCTCACAGAACACTGCTATCTTCCCAGCAAAGATAGTCCCTATTTTCCTACTTGCATTTTTATGTGCTTTCAAACTGCTAGGTTGGCAAAAGCTGGGACAAGTAATGGGCGCTCACTCCCTTATGCAGCACTAGGGATTTGAACCACTGACCTGCTAACCTTTCTGATTGACAAGCTCAGCATCTTAGTCACTGAGTCACCCTTTCAAAAAATTTACTATATGTAATGGTAATAGAAAGGAGAGCTGTTCTTCGGGAGGGAAATATCATGTTTCTTAGTGTAAGAAATGTGATTAGAAGTTGGGCTTGGATCTAAAAACCATGTTGTCTTATTCATTTCTATACAGAAAGCTTCATGTTTTGAGCAATACCCTCCCCCGAGAGTTCCCACCAACATCTTTTCAAACAGATGAGTGCTATCAAATAATATTAGACGAGAAATGGATGCTGACTGGTAAAGCTTATGCCATGTGTGAAAGATGTTCCCAAAGCACTCTCCAGAATTTCTTATTAAAAGGATCAGGCAGAGAAAGTGGATTATTGCTGCTATTTACAGCAAACAGAAATAAACCAAAATGGATAAATAATCTGTGGTGGAGTACAAAACAGCTTTCTATGTACTGCTTGTGACCAGTTTGAAATGCCATTACTTCCTTTAGTGCACTACCATTTCAACTCCTCCCCCTCCCTCCACTTCTCTCTATCTCTCTGACTCTGCTTCTCAAATTTGGAAATGCAAAGCTATTTGACATTTAGGAGAGCTTCTAGTGTACCATAAGAATGAAAACAGTAGTTACAGGAGCATCTAGAATACCTGGACACTTTAGAACCTGACACATATTCCCAAGGGCCACAGTTTCTTTGATCCATGTCTTGGCAGACCATAAGAGTTAAATCTCTAACAAAATGAAGCCGTAGCTTGCTCCGGTCATCAAATCAAATTCTGTCATCCCTTCAACTCTTTCAAACTTCAAACCGGAATGTCTAATGCTAAATTTCCCTGCATGAGAAAGATCAAATGCTATCAGGTAACAACATGAGAAATACTAAGATAATGAAATCAAGCACAGCTGAACATCAACTATTCAGCAAGGCTTTCGAAATGGTTCTTTTGAGAATTTTTATATCCAATATTTGGGTGAATATTGGATATATATTTTCCCATGGGATAATTTTGGGAGGTTTTAGTTGAGCATGTTCATTGGCTATCCACGCAATGTAATAATGACTGTTCAGTCTGTTTGCATATCCCTTGCATGCGATTTCAATACTATACCAATACTTTATACTATACCATAAAGTTTTAAAATGTGTGTTCTATGGAAGCACCAAATAAGAAGCTAATACATCCTGCCTCCCTAGACCACAGCTTCATTTGCCCATTGATCTTTCCATAAAGGAAGTCTTGACAGATAACAGAAAGATATTTGCTTTCTTATTTATACACATAATCTAGACAAGCTCTCATTTTTGAATCATAAATTCTTCTTGTTCCCATAAATAAAGAGTAATTTGGCACAGGGAGACACAAACAGTCAGAGTGGGTATAACTGAGTAATGGGCTCTCAGTTTTTCTGTAAATTAGGAACGCCTGGTTTGTCATCCAACAAGTTGTCTCCATCAATTTCCTTTTTTAACGCCACACTAGTGCTCCCTAATAAAGCTTCCTATCCGTTTCAGATCTAATCATGTATAACATAAATCCCACATAAGAGAGACTGCTTGCTAAGCTCAGAAGATCACCAAAATGGTTTTCATGAAGATGTGAAATTGGCAAAGTAAATTCTTTTTCCTCCCTTTTTTAATCTTCTCAGTTCACATAGACACATTACAGATATCCAGGTAGCCTGAGGAAACAGTGCCTTAAATCTAATGTTCTACAATTAGTATTCTACTTATTCAACAAGATTTTCACATCTTTTCGTTTCCCATGTATTTCCCTACCTCCCTATTTGTCCATGGCAGTTTCCTGGAACATTTGAGGCAAAGTAGGTCTCCTGTGTCATGGCTCCTGTCCTCTGACACTGCATTCTTCTGAGATATGAACTGAGACTTGGCATTGGTCTCAGGCTTTGCGGTGACATGTTTGTGGGAGCTTATGATTTGTTATTGTTTGTTTCAGTGTGTGATCTCTGTGGAGTTGCATGTTTTTAACTGCCTTTATTGTTTTATAGTTGCGTTTATAAGTTTTCCCAAGTCTGTGGGAATTGGAAGCTACTGTATAACAAATAAATTAATAAATTAAATGCTATGTATTGTACATGCCATATTATGATATGATGCAATATGAACATTGCACAAGAAGGAATACGTCTAATACTTCACAACTTTCTTAGAACATCCAGATGCATCTGTGTGATTATAGTTAACATGTAGCTAGTAGGCAAAGGAAAAATGAATTTTAACCTGGAAACTTAGAGAAAAAAATACAGTTTCAGTTATGGCATTTCATTAGCTATACCTTCCCTGAAATAATTTATAAATATTCTGAACTGCATAGAGAACTGTAGAGTATTGTAGTATTGCATTTCACAATTCCCCACAGCTTCATCAAAGCCACTGATATTTATTGACTGGTTATAATGCCAACCAGCTCTGTATCCATCTAATGTAACAGTATAATCCAGCCTATATTTTGTCAATTTTGTAAACTGTGGAATCTCATGAGACTCACTTATCTTCAAAGATTTCCAAGGGCAAGAATAAGTGATTTTCTAGATGCAAAGCAATATTTATTAATTTAAAACATGTATCGCCATCCATCTTGTACCAAACTCTGGGAAGCTCATAACCAAAAGATGAAACCCCTTCCTCCCCCCTCAAAATCCATAGTTATACTTTCACATATAGTCCACAAATTCACCTGAATAGTGTTACCTGGAATAACCTCCCCCCAGACATTAGGACTATCACCGACCTCCGCCTCTTCCGCTGCACCCTAAAGACCTATCTTT
>JAPKID020000549.1:0-17586 GCA_026931265.2 Tropidonophis doriae | reverse complement strand
GATAGATAGATAGATAGATAGATAGATAGATAGATAGATAGATAGATAGATAGATAGATAGATAGATAGATAAAATTTGTAACATGAAGTATTTTGTTTTACTTCCTGGATGTATATGTTATATTTGTTATTTATCAGTTTTGGTTCTGAGATTGATCATTTGCTCCAGATGAACATCCTGTAACAATGAGCCTTCTTCAACCATTAGTGATATGAATAAATATTTATTATATTTATTTCAAAAACAGCTATATTTAGCAGTTCAGTATGGAGATCATCCTGATTTTGTTACCATTATACTTTACTACACAGGTTGATGCTCAATGTAGCCTTTTTAGTTAGATTACATTGCTTACTATAAACATATATCTCTCTAAAACAACAAGATGATTCCAAAAAGGCCTTCAGATACCACTAAATAGAAAGGACAACTTGTTCTACTACACTTCTCAGAATGGCATAATGCCTTGTACAGTACATGCATGCAATGCTGAAGCCAAAAGAATATGAATAACTAAGAACTAGTGTAAAATTGTCAAAAATACTTTCTACTATTATAGACATTATGCCATCCTTATATATTCTGCTGCATACCAATGATCTACAACAAACATTTTTAAGTACCCTTTTCCCAGAAAATCCATAATAATTATAGTCATTTTTTTCTAGTATCTCAGAAAATTAGTATCTTATACCCTCCAAATGGTTTCAAGAGATGAATCAGTCTCACCTTTCACAGAGACTAGCATGATAACACTTCAACTTGGCATTTACCATGCTTTCTGTCTTTCAACTTAAAACCAAGTACAGTTTCTCCTACATAGCATTCTGATTAAACAAATTAACTATGGCACTGACTACAAATGTACACACTAGAGTGCTGGAAATGAACAGATACAATGGCCAAGTCTGTATTTAGTTTTAATTAAATTCCATTCTGTAGCTCAATTAATCCACATCTCCAAATGTCAGCAGGACTTAAGCAAATGGAATGACATCTGCTGCACTGTATATTGACTATAAAACCTTCACTACATGATACAACTCTGGAAGTATACCAGGAAAATGAAATATTTTCACTAACATATAGATATGTAATATGAAAACTCAAAGGAATTTTAACGTAACAACAAAGGACTTTTGTAAAAGTAAAAATTACTTGTTTTATTAATATATTTATAACAAGGCAACATAAAAAGAATATTTCAGAACCAGATAAAAATAAGTATTAAAATTATTAATTATTCATGTTCAGCTTCTCTAACATGACATTGTTACTGTGAAGCATCATGCTGTTCTTGGGAAATATCTAAGAATAAAAAGAAACTCTCTTACTGGTGGTGATATAATAAACTTAAAACCTTTCTAATAAATAACTTTTTAAATAAAAGGTAATGTTTTATCATCTTTAAACCCAAAGTAGTGTCTTGCAAAAGTCATATCTGGGAATTATATTGATGCTATACTAATACACATAAATTATTGTAAATCATATTTATAGCAACAGTTGTCAAATTTCAAATTACTGACACTCTTGAATTGATATAGATTTGAAGAATATGTAATAATGTACAAAAACAATATGGCCATTCTAAAGCAGCTTTTCTCAACATATTCTATAGACCTTCAGTCTTCAATTTTTAGAATTATATAGCAGAGTTCTCTGGTAGGGTGTAGGAACTGAAGTTTAACAAATCTGAAAGAAACAAAATTTGTTCTGGCACCAGCTGACTACTCAATATGGAAACAATGCCATATATAAAATATACTATATATTAAAAATACCATACATAATCCTATATTTTTAGTATTATATACAGATACTATTCATTCCATTATTTAGTAAGTCTGTGAACTATTTTTTTGTAATGGCTTTCTAATAGCTTCAGCTACGTTCTAAGCACCAAGTCAGAATGACAAGCATAGTCAGATTTGCTGTTTGAGTTTTCATCCTGTTCAAGTTTGAAATTAGGATATGAAGGAAGATGAACTAAGCCATTAAAAAGAAAGAACTCATCATAATGTTTCTAATACAAGAAAATTTGGGTATTAGAAAAATGTTTCGATAGTAGTATGCAGAAGACAAAGGTTTTGGGTTCTTGTTATCCAAGCATCCTGTTTCATTCCTCAGATTTATTTTTAGCACATGAAACAAACATAAACTACAAATGTGACTGTGTCTTTCTTATTTGGCTTCACTCTCAAATCACACCTAAGCTTATACAGGGTAGGACTTACAATACTGCAATACTAACAAAGTTGCTTGATCATATGGGGTGTATCTTTGCTATTGTTCTCTTTCCTGGCTACATATACTTCAGAAAACGCTATGAACATTGCTTTGAGCTCTTGAATGAAAGGTCAAATATAGATCTAATAAACAAACAAATAAATGTGGTAACGTGAATTGCAAGATCAGCAAAATTATCAGGCTACAATATTATCTTTGCCACTGCTTTACCTCACATGGGAACAAGACATGCAGTTAAGTAGATTTTAGAACTATATGGAGCAAACTGAAGACATAAGGCTTCACTTGTGACTTGACCATAATCACATACAATATTTCCCAGGGTACTTTCTCAATCTGGTTCACAATTTTTAAGAATGAGTAGTATTTTCTTTACAGTATTCCACCTGACTTGCATTCCACTTTTGCTGAATTTTAGGATAATTATTGTTTATCCTATATATTATATATATATATATATATATGTCTTTTGTAGTACACTGTATATATGCCTTTTCCTAGGGTAAATTAGAAGGCATTTTAATTGCAATAATTTAAAAACAAATCAATGACAGCACAATAGTGATGACCTATTTGCCTGGAAAGTTTCAATAGTAAATCATAAAAAGATCTCTTTGAAAATACAGTAATTACCAGAAGTCAGCATTGATTTGCCAACTGCAAATCTTGCCAGACTAACTTTATCTTATTTTTCAATACTGTAATTCTCTTCATTGGGATAATGCTGTTAACATAGCAAACCCTAACTTCAGCAACATATTTAAAATTGTGGACTAGCAAGCTACTTAAATGTGAGCTGAAAGATATAACATTTTAGTAGATACCCTTCAAAATGTTATTCAAAGAATATTCATAAATATTTTGTCATCAAGTTGGGAAGATATCAAATGGGACACATGTAATAATCCTGAACTTCCTATTTTTCAGTATTATTAATTTGGATGATACGGTGGGGGAATAGACATCACATTTGCAAATAACACTAACCCACCTATCTTCTAGCTAACATACTAGAAGATAGAAATCAAAATGACTTTCATGGGTTGGAGAATTGAACTGGAAAAAACAGAATGGAATTTCACAGGAACACATAGAATTATGCAGTTGGAAAGCAAAAATCAAATGCACAAGAATAAGGCAGAGAATTTTTAGCTTGTTAATGGAACCTCAGAATGATAATTAACTACAAACTGATATGTGTCAGCAGTGTGATTTAAACTGCAAGTGTCATATTAAAATCATAGAAGAAATAGTTCAATTTTCTTTTTCTGTAGTCAGACCTCACTTGAGGTATTGTGTCCAGATCTGGCCACCATACTTGAGAAAAAATAATAATAGAGAAATTAGAATAGATGGAATAGCTGGGAATTAGAAGCAGTTTGATAGAGTGTGCATGTTTGTATCTCTGTTTATGTTTATGTGTGCATGTTTGTATTCTGTATGTCTGCGTGTGCTTGAAATAAATATGAGTAATTTTTAAAGCTGCTCCAATCCCAGAGAAAACTAAACCTAATAGTCTCCATCTGCCTATTCCTAATTAATGGCAAGAAAGCCATTTCTATGTACAATTTCATTTAACAATACTGATAAAAGTTTAAAAGTTACTACCATTGTTGTTAAGGACAGGGTTAGCAAGATGTGTGTGTGTGTGTGTGTGTATCTGCAGAGGTCAAAAACTTTTAGTATTACTTATGTATCACCGAAAATACTTTTTTTCTGTGACACCCTGAAAACACCCTGTGGTACGTAGGCATGATATAGCCACATTAAATTTTGTTTTATCTGCAAGCACTTCTAAAAGCTCTTGCATTTAAGAGGTATCTGCTACAAATCAATAGAATGATGTTTCTTTAAACATTGTGTTCTCTGAACACCATGGTTTATTTAATGTAAATAACCGAAAAAAAACCTTCTTGTTTATTAAGGCTTGTTTGAATTCCTTATTTTCTATAGAGAAGACATAGTTCTGAATTCACATAACATCTTTGTCTTAAAATAAACCAGGAGAGCAGTTTGCAGCTGCTTTTGAGGAGAAATCATCAGATGTGCTTTAGATAAATCAATTTTTATTTTTACTGTATTATACACATTATGTTAAGAGGTTTGAAGCCGTAGAATGGTTTAACAATGGTTTAAAATAGAGAAACTGATGATACAACAAAGGAAATGCTTAGTAGAGCTTCTGAAAAAAATGTTGGACATATGAACAGATTACGTAAGGACGCTATTTAAAAATCTCTTATTCTGCTATTAGAAATGTCCAGAGTAATTTTCAGTTCTGTCATTTGTAAGACATGTGCAGAATCAGATATTCTGAATTCATCCTCTGAGCCTAATTCTACTTATTTTCTAGAAAATTATATATTTAGAATTATTTGTTGAGCCAAATACAATTGATAGGATGTGAAATGGAATTATTGATACCTTTGAGTCTAGGCTTATATATGATAGCTCCAAAACATTTTCAATATAAATAAACAGCAGAATTCTTATATGTAGTATTTAAAATTAAGTTTTGTTTTGGGAAAAATCAATATTGGTATTGGATTTGTTTAGTAAATAATCATTTTTATGAACACAAATTCATCTTTCATAACCCATATTTTTCTTTCTTAGTGTTACTCAACTCACATTATTGTCTATTGTCTAACTTTTCTTTTGTTAATTTCATAGGATTTGCCATCCCAGCAAAGAACAACTTAAATTACTTGTCCCTTTTTGACTTGTCCCATTTTGAATCCAAACTGGAAATGATCACTAAGGTTACCAGTTAGCATAACTGAGATGGATTTTAAATATATGCTGTTATTATTTTCTCTTGATATAAGAAAAGCTACAAAGTAAAATAGTCATAAACTACATTTTGATTTACTCAGAAAAATAAACTAGCATGGGGCAATTACATGATATCACTGTAAGAAGATGAAGGGGATGTATCAACAGTGTCTATGAATGTTAGCACTCTCAATGCTTCTATTTTTGATTTCTAAAAATTGTCCCACAACTTCCCCTGCTGTTACTACCATTGTAAAATTTCAGGTAATGAGTAAGGGGGCACTCTTTGTTCTTCATATGCCAACATGAACAAAATTAATTTTAATGCTAAAAGATTAGATTGGTGTTACAGACAGTAACTAAATTTGACCAGCTGCTATATAAAATTGGAATCTGGAAAGAAAATCCTGTACTTAACTGAATAATAGAGAACTAGTTTGTTGCACTTCATCAACACTCTGTGTTATTCAGAAAAAACATGCAAGAGTTTAAAATATTTTCCATATTATCCAACAATACATTAATTATGTAAAAAGTAATAAGATCCATTGCTGTTTTCTGCAATTATATGCTATATTTTAAAGTACCATATTATGACACATCAGTTTTAAAAAGTAAATAATATGAGTATAATGGATAAAAAACAAACTTGTACATGTTCTAAATTCTGGCAGTTCCTAAGTTTTGTTTTTATTTAATGCTAGACAAAAACACCTAGATTCATATTCATCCCAAAGATTTGAGGTAAACTAAACACATCAGGAACAAAATCAAACTCAGATTTATCCCTTTCTTCTTTAATGTCTTCCCAGGTCCTGTAGTGCTGCTTCATTGTGATGGTGGGATCTCCTGGGTGAGATGAGTGAACAAACTTGAGAATGTGTGCCAAGAGTTTATCTCAGTAGGGTTGCCCAAGGCATTGTGACATTGTCAGCAAGAAAATTTATATAGTAACTAAGAATCGACAATGACCTTATGGCACTTAATAAAATCAAATCTTACCAAATATATTAATTTTGTGGCACATTTTGATTACTAAATGTGGATTTTTTTTAAATATAGGCCAAAATGGAAGAATGTTGTTAAATATATACTATGTTTTATTTAATTTGGTTACCCCCCACCCCAAATATTTGAAAAATTATTCTTTCTTTGAATAGATAAGAACAGAGGTAGTCAACCTTTTTATACATACCATCCACTTTTGTATCTCTGTTAGTAGTAACATTTTCTAACTTCCCACCAGTTCCACAGTAATGGTGATTTATAAAGTAGGGAAGTTACTTTACTTTATAAAATTTATAAAGCAGATTTACACCAAGTTAAAGCATGCACGGGTGATACAAATAGTATATGTTCAAAAATTTAAGTTGTCACAGGGAATTTTATGAAACCTAATGAAAACGTTTTTAAATAATGCTATGAAATTTTTTTTAAAAGTCAATTAAATAAATAAAAAAGGAAAGTACTTCAGTATCGGACAAAACCCCTACCACCCACCATGAAAGCTGGTGGGCGGTAGAGATCAGGTTGCCTACCATTGGGTGAGAACATCTTGGAAGGGGAAATAGTTTGGACAATAGTTAGCTTTATCAATTTAATCATTTGATTGAAAAGAAATTACTTGCAACTAAATGTGCCGTCCACACTACTTGCAATATTTCCATACCATAGAGTTTTATAATGCTAGTACAGTAGCTCCATTTTAAATTCAACCCAGTTTACAGTAGTTCTTTATGCTGAATCTGTATTTTCCAATCTTATAGCACATTTTTTAAAAAAAATAAATTTACTTTAGGAAATTTATATTGCCACCTATTTGCACATGGCAACTCAAGACGGCTTACAGAAATATAAAAACCTCATATATAAAACAATAAAAATAAAAAAGGGAATAATCATATAATAAATTAATATAGTATCATAAAATAACCCCTCCTCTCCAGCAACACATCACACAAGCTATTTAATGGGCTCTATTCTGCTCTGCATTTCCCAGGCCCACTGGCAGAAGCAGGTCTTCAGCACCTTCCAGAAGAATATTAGAGAGGGGGGTCATTCTAATCTCTGGGGAAATGATGTTCCAGAGAGAAAGAGAGAGCCACCATGGAGAAGGCCATTCTTCTGGGTCCCACCAGGCGTATCTCTCTAGGGATGGGACCCACAGGTGGATGCGACTGGCAAGAGATGGTCTGTCAAATAACCTGGTTTCAAGCCATGAAGGGTAACAACCAGCAACTTGAATTGCACCCAGAAGCAAATCGGCAACCAATGCAGGTCCCGCAAGAGAGGTGATACATGTACATATTAAGGTCTGCCTAAAACCATGCAGGCCACTGCATTTTGCACCAACTGGACCTTTTGGATACTCTTCAAGGACAGCTCCATGTAGAGCATGTTGCAATAGTCAAAGCGGGAAGTAACTAGGGCATGAGTAACTGTCAGTAGGGATTGTTGGTCGAGGAAAGGGTGTAACTGGCGCACAACCTGCAATTGCGCAAAGGCCCTCCTGGCCATGACTGCCACCTGATCTTCGAGCAGGAATTACGAGTCCAGGAGAACCCACAGGGTCTGTTTGGGGTAGTGCCACCCCATCCAAGACCAAAGTTGGCAATTCTCCCTGGGCCAAAAAACCCCAAACCCATAGCCACTCAGTCATGCCAAGGTTCAGTTTCAACCCACTGCTCCCCATCCAGTCTCTAACAGCCTCCAGGCACTGCGAGAGAGAAGGCATGGCATTGCTTAACTCACCACGGGCGGAGACATACAGCTGAGTATCATCATCATATTATATATCAACACATTGAACTGATGTCTCCTTTAAGTTTCCATACAGATTTTTCCCCTGTGCATTGATACTAAATTCAGCACATATAGGTACCGTATTTTTAGGAGTATAAGATGCACCTTTTTCCCTCAAAAAAGAGACTGAGAATCTGGGTGCATCTTATACATTGAATACAGCATTTTTGACCTCCCAAAACCCCGCCCCTTCACCAAAATGGCCATACATAGCTTGTAGGAGGCTTTCAGAGAGCTCCTGGGGGCTGGGGAAAGCAGAAATAAGCAAAAAATGGGCCATTTTTGCTCGTTTTTGCCTCCCCCCCAACTTTAAAAGCCTCCTAAGGGATATTCATGCCCCTTTTTTGAAAAAAAAACATGCAAATGAGGGTGCAATCACTGCAAAAAACAAACACAAGTGAGAATTAATTATTGTGCCATACAATATATTATTTTGGAGCTAAAAAATATCTGCTTAGACTCATTTGCAAATAACTTTAGGATAAAATTCCTCTTCCAAGTGCTGAGTAGAATGCCACAATTGATGCAAGCAGAGTTGAGGCTCCAAATTCCCATATTATTTGTGTTTAAATTTTGAGACCCAAATTGTGGACTTCAGATATTTCAAGTTAAGTTCTGATCTTATATGTGCTAGATCCCTGCAAAGAAATAGAAGCTGACCTACTAATTAGTTGTTTCAAGAAGATCACTGGCTACAAACAATGGCATGACAAAGTAGCAACAACAGTGCACTGGAATATTTCCAAGGAATACCATTTATCTGCAAGCTAGAACTGATAGGACCACAAAATAGACAAAATAATAAAAAATGAAAAAACTAAAGTGTTTTCGGACTTTGGAGTTCAGACAAACAAGTGCCTGCTGCACAACACCTCAAACTTAACAACTGTTGATAAGAAAGACAAAAAAATCTGGATAATGGACATAGCAAAACAAGGAGACAACAAACGAGAAAAAACTGGAGAAAATTAGAGAATACAACTGCAAATAGAAGTAGAACTGGGGGCGGTGGAATCAAAGATAATACCAGTAATAATAGGTGCTTGGATGTAATCCTAAAACATCTGGAGCACTCTTGAACAGCATATGCATTGGCAAATAGTCAATTGCAAAAAGTAGCTTTACTGGGAACAGCTTACATCCTATAATGATAATTTTAATATCATAAACAACACCTGCCTATACCAGGTTCTGGGAAGTACTTGATAAGTGAATAAAAATGACAAACCCAGTCAAAACATCTACTGTTTGATGAAACATAACAAAAATTTTTGTTACAAAATTCAAATAATGTGCATTTTCAAATGCAAACTGATAAAGTTCATAAGCCACACTGTGGTTTAGCAATTAACAGAGATTTAACTGTGGTTGAAAAGAAGAAAGTCTGAATAATTGATATGGGGCCATCAGGGGACAGTAAAATAGAAGACAAAGAATTGGAGAAGATCAGAAAGAATGGAGATCTGAAAATCAAATTTGAAAGACAATGACAAACCAGCCATGGTGATCCCAGTGAGCCTGGATCACAAACCAAAAAATCTTGGGCAGCACTGAGAAAATCTGTGCATTGACAAAATTTCCATCTGTCAATCACATAATGCCATGCTGCACATATATTACAACCATACATTCCTAAATCCTTGCAAAGAACCTAAGGCATATGAAGGTCAACATCAGCCAAACCGGCAGCTGTAATTTCACATTGCTGTGTATATGATAATAATAATTGCAAGTTCTAAAACTGTAATGTTGTTATTTTCATCAAATATTTTGTAAGTCGATATGACAATCTAAAACCTTCTAGACTTGACTGATCATCAAAGTAATGTAGTTCAGGCTTTGAAATTCAGTCAAAAGTATTTCTAAAGATGTATATACAAATTATTTTAGCACATCAAAATAAATTTGTAATTGATATAATTTTAAAGAGTTACATGTATCACACTTGAAATTAATGTCTTTGGAAATTGTATTTTGTACATTACTTCACTGAAAGTCTGTGGTTTAACAGGTTATAACTCATTTATACATTATTAGATGCTTCTTTTTCTTCCATAATACTTTCATCTAGTCTATGCTTCATGCTTGAGTCATGAAGATTAGAGTTGACTCTCAATTACACAAAGTCTTTCTCTAAAGATGACAGTCCAAATACAGTAGAGATAAAATACATCAAGGTCTGAAATAGGTCCGTTCAGCCTCAGTGCTGCTTCATCACAAAATGATATAATTCACTGATGCCTCTGCCTAGCCTAACATATGTTCTATTCACAGCCTACGTCATTCTTCATTTGTAATTATTTCTTTTTTTTAACCTATCTTGTAATACTTTGCTTGACTGAAGACAAATACTGAAAAGCAAAAGAAGTATTATCATATGATGACCTGTTCCAGGGTATTAAACTCCTGTCAAGGTTTGATTTCAACATGGAGTATCAATGACAGTACATCAATTCAAGTATCATGTCCTGCATTAGACTATATTAATTATCACTTGTGTGCAGTATGCATGAAAGTGCAGTTTCATTGACTAAAAAGATTTGACTGAATAAAAATCCATTTCTCATTTGGTTGCTTATGGATAAAGACATTTGCTCTGTTTGCCTTGGACTGTTCTTTATTAAATATGATATGATTATTTGAATAAATCATCTCACTAAACAATATATTGGAAACTACAAGTAAATTAAATGAAATAGATGGTAAAATTAATTCTAAACAATATGCAATCCAAATAATATAAACAACATGGTTCTAATTAGGTTTTAAATAATATTTAAACATCTATATATTTAAATTATATGCATATATAATACATATCAATGTATTAAATTTAAATTGTAAGACTAATTAAATATAATTATAACCAATATTTAATTAATATTTAAATATTGGAATTATAATTTTGTAAAATACAATTAAACTATAAATGCGATAAAATGCAATGACTTGGCTCTTGACTAATGTAAGATTGTACTTTCCAACACACTACCTGTCTAGATAAATCTTATTTGTGGGAAATAAATAGAACCTGGATGTTTCCTAGAAGCAGATCAGTTAGGGACACTTTTTTGGGAGGAATAACATTGTAAATTTAAAACACTAAATCCAGACCCCATGAATGTAAAATCTTTTAAAATGTGTTTTGTTTTCAGTTATTCTACTCACTACTGATGTGTATAGATTGATGGAGTCTAATGCTTGGATGCAATTAATTAACAATGAATGCCAATAGATTGAGAGGAAAGATTTGCAGTGTGCACATGAGGTGGCACTGAGAACTAAAAATCATATTAAGTAATAGAACAAAGGGCATTCCAAATATATCATTGATCAATAGCATTCTTTTGCAGGTTCTGAATTACCATATTTTTCAGAGTATAAGATGCACTTTGCCCCCTTAAATAGAGGGTGAAAATATGGATGTGTCTTATACAACAAATGTAGCCCCACCAACCTGCTGGCCCCCTCCCTTTGGCATTTTTGGCCTCCGCATGTCATATTTTAGATATGTTCCAGGCTGCAGGGATTGCCACAGACCATCACCGCTTCTCTGCCTCACATTTTTGGCCTTTGTGCCTCGCCTTTTCAACCTCTGAATGCTCTATTTCAGACCTGTTCAGAGCACATTGCTGCCGATTGCCACCTCTGCGCATCACATTTTTGGCTTCTGTGCATCACATTTTCGGGCAGTTCCAGGTGGCAGGGATCCCTGAGGTACGGAGGCGGTAATGGTCTGTGGCAATCCCTGCAGCCTGGAACAGTTGGTTGGGAATATTCCTAGAGGTTGATCCACCACCTATCAGCTGCTCGTGCTGAATCAGGCTGCAATAATGTGCTGAAGCTGACCTGGCTGTTTGCTATTTGCTGCAAGGACGCTAGTCAGATGAATACTGATGGATGCTGGTATGGCAGAGGCAGAATTTTTTTTCGTGTTTCCTCTCCAAAAACTAAGGTGTGCCTTTTATTCCAGAATGTCTTATACTTAGAAAGATACGGTAAACATTTTGCTATTTTTATTTCCAATAAAGCAATTGGTATATTATTTTCTTCCTTCACTGAATGAGAAAACAGGCAGAAAATGCAAGAGGATTACAATTTGTTTTTGATGTCATCTGGAATTACATGAGAAGGCTAGCCTACTCATTAAAAGCCCCAGCTGAAAGCCTCTTACATGGGATGTTACCATGTATAGCACAAAATATTTCTGCATCAAATAATTTCTGTTCAGTAACAAGATAAATTGCAGATCATGTAATATTCACAACTAATTCAGTATCTTTCAATCAGCAGTCAATATTAATATTTTAATAATATAAGAACTTGCTATTTCATCATCACTGAATATAAATTATAGGCATTTCTCTCAGCATTCTCTACTGATTAAGTGATTGTAACATTCAACTCCATATAGCTGGCATTTGTCTGGTATTTCACCAATGTACATATAAAATACAACTCTCTGTATTTTGCAAAAATTTAGATTAAGTAACAAGGGTGACCTCCAGTGTGCAATAAGTTTATGTCACTGCATATACAATATACAACAGCAAACTATCACATAAAACTATAGATAACAATCTTTACATTTATATAAATGAAAAACAATATGGGATTATTTGAAATAAAATGAATTTTACTGTCTTCTTCGCTTAGAATGAGGTTCTTTGGGTTTTAACTTCTGATTTGCAGCAATAGATGCTCTTTTAAAGAATACAATAATTTCATTTCCAAAGGTATTATGACTTTTAAAATGCTTGATGGATAGCAATTGATAGGGAAGACTTGTCAGTTATCTAACTTTCAAGACACAGGACTTTTGATTACTGATACTGCTCAACAAAAGACATATTTCTTACTTGTCTTTTGTTTTTACATTGACATAAAAAACCTACCTCCTAATTCTTATTCTTATGATGGAGCTCATAATGGGAAAGAATTTTAAATTATAAAGCAAACAGTTATTTCTAAGTATTGCCCTGATTTTCTTCTGACCAGTTCAGTGTGATGTAACACTTATGTCATTTTTCTTTAAATAAGCCTGTAAGTTGCTTCTTCCATGATATAGTAATGTTGCAAATGGTCATCTAGTGAGATTCATTATGACATTTAAACTTGGGTTTTCCAAATTATTCCTCCCACAAACAATACCTACCACTTAATTCAAAGTATTATTAGATGGATAACACCACTGGGCTATCTACCTGTCACTCCAATTAGTCTTAGGAGCACAAGTTTGACTTGGAAGCTCAAATTAAGATTCAAAACTGCAGCCTCATGTGTTTCTCAGTGAAGTTTGATTCCATATTCATTCACTCATTTATTTATTTATTTATATTTATGTATATTCCATTTGTGTCCTAAGGATCCAGATTGTATACAATAAGTAAAACTCATAAAGCATCATAAAACCAATGAACTAAAACATCATAAGCAGAATAAATATTTATTTTTTATATTTTAAATCTAGGCAGTAAAAATTGGTTTTATCATAAACTACATAGTAGAATGAGACTCTTGTTTTGGATTTATATATGTTTTTGTACTTCAGTCAAATTCAGATTCATTTCTTAGAGACTTATTGCTTATGGATGTTATGCACAGGCCACTTACACCATGACACTGACTGACTGTTGTGATTGGAATGACATCTTTTCCCTTCTATCCTGACTGTATCTCTGTCAAAAGGATTTATTTATTTATTTATTTATTTATTTACCCCAGGCTCTGTCTGGGGTGCCAAAGAATTCAAATTTAACTTTGGATATTCAGTAGCTTGTATCAGTTGTCTATTAAGACTTAAGCACAGTATCTTTGACAAGGTATAGCATGTTTTTAGGATATTACTGCCCTTTTCTAAAAAAAAAGCTACATATTGTTGCTTTCTATGGTATTTATTTCAGATAGGCAATATGAGTGGAAATACCAACAGAATTTATGAACATGCAGTGTAAGTAATTATCACTATAGTAATCTTTTTGACTAGTCTTAACATCCCTATTAATCGCTTAGGCAAAATCCAATTTAGCGTTAAAAACTGGGTCATAGATTTGTTCTGCCTATCAACAATCAAAAGCAGAATATAAAAAGTCCAAATATCTTTATTTAGAAGTGCAATGATTCTCTAAGTAATTTTGTCTAAGGTAGTAATTCATTATTTTTCAAAACATACCGTACACCCACCCACACACCCACTGATTCCAAGTGTCAATTTGGAAAATGTTATGGGATGTTACACATGCCAGGAATTGTAAGCTTTATTTAGTACAGGATTTGTGGCAAAATCCGCAGATTCACTAAATGATTTTCTTCATATTTCTTTGTTGAATCAGTGGACTATTTTAATTCATTAAAAAAAATTCTCAAAGGGATTAGTATACGTGAGTACATAAGAGCCAATATTCCAGCTATCAGTTTTCATACAGTCTAGCTGGACCCTAACATTACTTCTATCCCACATTCATTACAATTGTCAGGTTTTCCTGACAGCACATTATAGAGCTCTTGGCTACAGGGTTTGATTCAATCAGTCCAAGATCATGGAGATATAATTACCAGACTGCTGATAATACATCTGGAATCAAACTATTTTGGTTTAAACATAAGGTTTATAAAATGTATCAACTCAACAGGGAACTACTTTTTCCTTCCACCTATTACAAACTACAGAAGGTTGGCACTTTCTGTTACTTACTTTTTTCTAGAAAGCTGAAATTAATCTATTAAAATCAATCATACACATATACCTTTATTTTTTGCATATTCATAAAGCAGCAATTAATAAGACCTTCACTATATTTCCTTTACACTATGAGTAGCTGAAATTTAATACAATACCTGCCATTACACTAATGCTATTTCTTTCCTCCATCTGCCATTGAGAACAGCATTTTTATTGTGTTCTGAAAAACCTCACTTCAAAAAGTACTTCAGGCCTGATATCACCATTTAAAAGGAAAAGTAAGAGCAAATCTATAGTTCAGAGGAACTCTTCACCAAAACTGAAAATGCCATGTTAAAAACAAAAGGATCTAATTTTTTTCCCAGACGTAAATAGTAAAAGAAAACAAGAGTTGCATGCAAATTTAGTAACATAAAATTTGAGGTGATAAACAGAATGGAAGCTGGCTTCTTGTTTAGTATTCCTTAGTTATCACCATAATTGCTGCATGTCTGTCATCACTAGGAAAAGAAAAAAGTGTCTTTCTCAGCTGCTCCCCTGCTTGTTTTGTTCGCTGTATTCTTGTAAAATGGGAGAAAATAAGTGTCATTTAATGAATAGTGCTATTCTTTGTCTGACAGCTTCATATCTGTTAGGTGTAGGAGGCCTAGTACTTTCCTTTCTGATAATGTTTTTGACAGTGCGCTAAATTCCTCCCCCAAAGGCCAATGTAGATATTCTGCTAAAAGGAGCTCTATCTATCATGAATGGGTGCCCTCTTTTAACCCCCTTCAGCTTCTGTTCTTACATTAATTGAGCTGATCAGATTGAGTATATGAATTTGTCTTTGATGTATTCGTATGTTTAGTTGATGCTGCTTGCTCTCTCATTGGCCATGGACTGAGCTCTCACACAAATAGAACTGTTGTCATGGTAACAAGGAAGAGCTAGGGATGTCTTGAAAAATATTTTTGTTTCAAAATTCAATCTGAAAAATTCTCACTGGATACGGTTCTTGGTTCTAAACATGTCATATCTAATGATGAATGCAATTAGAAATCCCACCAGTGTTTTAAATAATAAATTAGGCTAATTTCCTAAGCTAGGCATGACAACATACAAATACTAAAAAGGAATTGTCTCTTTGTTATCCATGACAAAGGACTTATTACTTTTTTCTTTAGGATCTGAAAAATAGCAGACCAAACTTCTATGCGTAGAAAACTAGAACCCCTGAAATGAACTTTTTCCAAAGTATTTCAAACCAGTCTTATATTCAGTTACTTTCGTATTTCAGCAAATGAAGAAATCATTTTACAAATGTTGAAAGGCATAGCAGTTGGCAAACCTCTGAGGGTAAAAAAGCCCAAAGCCATTTTTTTATTGCTGAGCATGGAAAACGATAGTGTTGAACATATGTTTTGTAGGCCTCTACAATCTTAGAAGCAAAGGATTTTAATTCCTAAATTCATTTTGAATTCAAAAAGAACCTGAAAAACAAAATAGCTTAGCTGATTGGAGTAGTAGCTATGATTTATATCTTAGTGTTCCACACTACCATTATTGTCCGTGGAAATTAGATTTCTGATTTTTAAAATATTATATACCAACACATTGCAGGAAAGAACAGTAGAGTTGCTTCTGTAGCATATAATTATGCAACAATGAGACCTATTACAAATATATAGTGTTTTTTATGCTACCTTCAATTAGATTTGTTCAGTCTTCTATGGTCATTTCTGTTGAATTCAATGTTGCCAACAATGTTAAAATTCAAAACTTCCATAATTTAATATCAGTTGCAAAAAAGCAGATATCATAGAACAAATATTATTACATAATAACTTCCATATTTATCAGTTTTTGAAAAGTACAGTACCACAGATATGTCAAGTAATACAACAAATCACCTTTTCTTATAATATAATGTGAAAGTACCACGAGCTAAGTGTTACAGCATAGCTCCTTCCTGTGTTGCTGGCACTATGTGGTTTCATAAATTAATTTCAATGAGGTAATATTAGTTTGAGAAATAAATATAGTTTGAGTTCTTCCCAGTATTTGAAGCATCACTGCAAAATAAATATAATGATAGCCCCTCCCATTATTCTGAAGTACTTTTGGTATTGGGCATGCAACTGGTAGTAACACAAATTCTATAAAATCCCATTTTCTGGGGGGACAATTCTAAGACCTAGAGAACAAGAAGCAATGTATATACTACAGATGATACTAAACTGTAAATGCCTCCTCTTATTTCTTTAAAATATTAAGAGTTGTTATTAACATAATCATGATTATAAGCACATTACATTTACAATATTAGGGTCATGAATTTAAAATAAACTGGGACTTCTTCATTTGCACCAAAAAGAAAAATAACCCATGACTTAGCAAAATATCACTGACCAGACTCTATTACCATACCAGATCATAGCTAGTATAACTATGATTTATTGAATAAACCACCATTATTTGGCTCATATTTCACTTCTAATAAGAATCAGAGAAAATGATGTAAAACCAATATTCCCACATACATAAGTATTTCTACACTGACAGAAGAATACCTAAGAGGGATGCACTATTTTTGGTGGAAAAGGAACAATACTGGATTTGGGCTTCAGTTGATGGTACAACCAATTGAATTACAGATGTTATAAATTTGAAAAGATTTTTTTAGGATCTATAATTTTTACTGAATAAAATACCTTTTTCTAATTAAAAATGTGAAATTAAGGTGCATATAATTTAGATTTTGTAAGCCACTCAAAGTCTGAAGAAGTGAGCAGTCACATTTAAATAAAAAAAAAAGATTTTCAGACTAGGACATCCAGTATTACTGTAAGAAATCATCTTTTAATGCACTAAAAAGCACTATTGTGATTTTATCCAGGACAATATAGAATAAAAAAGTAGCGAATCATTTATTTATTTATTTAATTGGATTTCTAGACCGCCCCCTCTCCCCGAAGGGACTCGGGGTGGTGTACAGGCAGAATTAAAATTATCAAAAACCGTAACAATAAGTATAAGCTAAAATAAAATTAAATAGTCCTCTGTACAAATTTATAAAAATTAAAACTAGACCCATAAA
>JAPKID020000548.1:0-17597 GCA_026931265.2 Tropidonophis doriae | reverse complement strand
TTCGGACAAGCAACACCAACCTGTGTATATGTGTCGGTAATAGTATAGTCTACCAGAACCATGACAAGTATGGAAATAGGGATTCCAAAATCTCCAATGATTCTCCGGGCCTAGAGAACAAATATGGGAGATAACAATGAACATAAGACAAGTTGGAGATATTACTGGGAGATCAAATCTACCTTCTGAACCCAGTTTTTCCCAACTTCTGAAGAAATGCTCCTTATGACATAGAAGGGTAATTCTAAGTAAAAGTACATTGATAGGGCAATAATACACCTTCTGAAGGATAATGACTACATCTTTAATACTCCATGTCTCTTTATCTCTACATTTCCAGTTTCATAGAACCTATGAAAGCTGATTTATTTTGAACACTCTCCAGGTTTCACTTTTAAATACAATGGAATACCCAAATTTCTATAGAGACAGATTACAGCTGAGCATTTGCAGGGAGAAGAAGGAGTCCCTTTTGATTCCATAGCTATGATTTTGGCCAAGCTGTTTATTAAGAAATTACACAAAGAAAGACTACTTTATTTATTACTTTTGGGAATCCTAATTTCATTGGGAATTAGAATGAAAAAGACAGATAAATCAGCTGAAACAGTTGCATGGAAGAAAAGCCACAATACATGTTTACTCAGAACCAGATCTTAGGTTTACCTTTCCTCCCAAAAAACGGCTGTTCTTAAACTTGCGCATAAAAAAGGCAATGAAAAATGTTCCCAACATGAGGATGAGGGATAGAAGGGCTGTGTTGGGTTGCATTCGGATATCAAGGACTGTAGAATCAGCAGGTAATATGCTAGTATTCAAATTTCTTTGAAGATTTGGTGGATAGAATCGCAGCAAAGGATGTTCTGCAAATATCTGGGAACATAGTATAAGGAAGAAAGGCATTTACTACTGTATCACTCCTTTCAGCCAAAGAAATTGTAGCTGTTAAAACTTTTTATTTAGAGCCAGAATGACAGGGGGAAGTTTAAAAAAAGATCAAAACTGGTAAAGAGTCATATGCCTATCGGTTATTTTAAACTGAATCTGACAGATGATATAAGCAGCTAATCACAAACTCTTTGGAGATAGACTTACCTTGTACAGTTTGTAGAATGTTTCATAAATGAAGATGAGGGAGATGAGGAAAGCAAAAATCTCCTGGGTGAAGGGTGTAATGTAGCGCACTAAGAAGCTGCCTTCAGCAGCTACAATAATGACAATGAAGACAATGAGCCAGAAGCCAATCCACACCCGACCTGTCAAATACTCGATGTTCTGGCTCTGACAAAACTGGTAAAATAAAAATAAAAATGAGAGTTTAGAGACATCACCTAAGTCTGCCTTCTCACCTTGCATAGTTTCCTAGCCTGTCCTCAAAAACACCCCATAACATGATCTCCTAGGTATCTTTGTTTCAAGAAAACAACACTAATTGACATTTATCGCCCTGGGTCCATTTTGATGGAGAAGGCGCGGTATATAAATCGAAATAAAGTATAAAGTATCAAAAAACTGCATAAGATTGCAGTAGAGATAATATAAACTCTAATTTGTATATGGAGGAAGTTTCAAAGAACCCACAATGGGTTCCACATAGCCTACTTCCCAATATCCACTGTCTTGTTCTATTAAGCCTTACTAGGCTGCTTTGAGATAGAATTGCCATTTATTTACCTAACCTCTCTTCCAGTTTAATACAGTATAGAATATTAGTCACATGATTGCCAAGCCTGCTGAAGTTACAGAGAGACCCTCTAGGTGCAAAGTTCTTCAGGCAAAGATAGAAAACACTCAAAGCAGCAGCAAAACCAGCCAGGTTGGTCATTGATTAAGATACTTGACTATAAAAATTGAATAAATATATACATTTTGCTGTATACTATTATAAAGCAACACACTACCATCTGAGCTAAGACAATGAATTTATTTTAAGTTATTAATTCGAGACCAGTACTCTTATCCTAGGTACAATTTTCCAAAGTATGAATGCACAACAATTGACAACTATTGGATCTATTTATGGAGATTAGAAAACTGTTTTTTAAAATAATATGAATCATCATTAGCTTTAAAGAGTCCAAATCTAGATGCTACTTGAGCAGCATAATGGCTTCATACATACATGCTACAGAAAAATATCAAGTCTTTGTGTAATATGACTCCTATATGTTGTGACGTAAAACCACCCACATTGGTAGCTAATTTTAATGAGATAGTAAAAATAGTTTCAGCATAGGTGAGAAACACTTCATACAAATCATTTCTCACATGTCTTTATCTGTTCAGTATTTTGACAGCAACTGTAATACACAAATAATGTGCGATTTAGACTATAAATGAACGTTACAGGGATATATACTGTATACCAGCACACACATACACAAACACACACTATAGAAACACATCAGAAGCAATATGTGACACCAGAGATTGTTAAAATAATAAGCAAGGAATTATTTTTAAATACCTTGTAAAAAGCTTCTTCAAAGACCAGCAGAGGCCCTGAGAAACCAATGATAAGGAGTGGCTGTGCACTCAGAAGTGAAAAGAGCATGCCCAATACTGATGTGGAAATAATCAATTCTGAAACACCCATGAGGCCATCTGTCTTCTCACCTGTAAAGAGGAAGCAACGTCTTTAGGATACACTGCAATGTCGCAGTTATAAATATCAATGCAGGGTTTTTTTCCACATCTGCAGTTTAGAGACAGACAGAAAAACCTTTTTTCTCAATTGGCCCTGCTAATGAGTCTTTCTATATATATATCTATTCTATAATTACACCTGGATTCTGGAATAGATTAAATAAGGCCCACAATTGCATCTGAAAACAGACACACACAGAGAAATACCCCACCTCACCCCCCGACCCCCAGCTAGGTTCTTATATCACACTAAATTTGATTTCTTTAAGCACAACATGTTGAATAATCTATTATTGCCTAGATCTATATAGTGTGTTATGATTCATGACTAACAAACCACAATGGCTAGACTCATATAAAAGTCAAACCAAATAAACAACATTATGGCTTAATGCAATGTATGAAGCTATTCTCTGCACATAATTCTTAGGGCCAAACAACTGTTGTTTAGTCTGTTCCAGAAAGATCTCTACTGGCTCTGGACTGAGAATAACTAGTTACATATGAGCAAATGTGATTTTACAGTGGTCATCTGTGAATCCACACAATATAGATTCTATAATGTGCAATATGCTGTCAGGAATGCTTCAGAGCTAATTTTTTGGCAATCTGTATTAATCTTTAGATAGAATTTAGATCAATCTTCCATTGAAATCCTTAGCTCTGCTTTTTCAAGAGGCAACTGCACTTTTTGGCTTTTCTTTGAGCTCAGAGCTGAAGAAGCTTCTTGGATGAGATGTGAAATGTCTTCCAAAAAAAAGCAGAAAGTCCAGCTACCTCTTGAAAAAGCACTTTTGGGACAACCATGACTTGGATGACTGAAAATCCCATAGACACTTAGCTCTGGGACATTACAAAGTATAGGGCAATAGCTATATGTGTGAATTAGACAAACCCTATTGAAAAAAAAATACAAATTAGAGTAGAACTATCTGATGCATTTTGAACAAATTCATTCAGCAAAATCATATGATTTTGAACAAACCATGTCAATTGCCTATCTGCTTCCAAGTGAACTCACTGCAGTGGTACTTACCTTTAAATTCTTTAATCAGAGCTGGCTAACCTTTTTTTTCTTTCAACAGCCCCATTCTTTTGGGAATAATCTGTAGGTATGTGCATGTCCATGGAGGGACTTAAGCAGGGGGAGATGGTTAAAGCCAGTACTCTAAAGGGCTACACATAACTCTGCCATTTTGTTGCCCCTTTTTAAATATCTTCCCCATTCTCCAATCCAACAAAAATGTTCTTGCTAGAAGTCTGAATAATTTGCTTATGGAAACGTTATGCTTGAAATGTATTTGTTTGTTTGTTTGTAGAATTTATTGGCTGCCCATCTTACCTTAGGGTAAGTTACTTATACAGTATGTATTCATTGGCCTCTAGCACCTATTTCAATTCTCCTTCATTTGTCTATAAGAAGAGATTGAAATTGACTTCTCTCATTTGCTGCCCTAATCCTTCCCTAGTTTGGACTCCTAGGTTGTTTGCTAATGGAAATCCCATTTTAGCATCATAAGGGGTGATAGAGTTTTTGTGGTTGCCATAGAAGATGAGACATGCAGTAGACTAGAAAGCCCTAGAGCCAGGCAGGGATGAAACAGATCAAAGCCAAGCTCATCTGAATGCAGCAAGAGCCAAATGGAGCCTGTCCACTAGAGCAGCACAGATACAGGCGCATGAACCAACCCCAGTCACTCAGCTAGTAGAAGCAAAATGTTAACCTCCTGCTCAACATCTTGGGCAGCATAGAAAGACAGGAACCAGCTTGAGCAGAAAATGTGTGGGGAAGTGTGAGATGAGGAAAAAGGAGGGCGGACTTGTTACCTAGCAGTCCCCCAAAGGTGATGGCAGGAGAGAGAGCAGCGAAGTAGATGAATAGCACGGCTGCGAGGCACTGGCTGTGCAGGGCATCTCTGAGGTCACTCAGATACTTGGGGTACCTGCGCTTTATGTCCCGCACCAAACCACCAAAGAAAATGCCGGTGCGCTTCAGAGGGTCATCCTCCTCCTCCTCACCCTCTTCTTCTTCTTCAGCTTTCACCTCACATAGCTCTGGAAAGGCATAAATAGAAGAGCAGGGAAATGGTAGGAGAAGCTGAAACAAGAAACCTTTCCACACTAATATCCTACTATATGTAACCAGACAGGCGCTCGGATCAAATTTCCCTTATTTGCTTATACTAATTGCCACAAAGTTTGCCTTCAAAATCTACTTGTTACTGCATCAATTTTTAATAGCATTACTGACATGTCAAGTCGTATCTCACCCACTCTATTCTAGCCAAAATATGAATCAGAGGAATTAGATACAATAGGCAAAGACAGAAGAGACCTTTGGTTTCCTGAAAGTTTGTTTCTTTGAGGGACTTCTTCTGGTCCCGCTCTCTTCTCTTCTTCAGCAGCACTTTCTGGAAGGTGGCAATTGATCTGAGCAAATCTTTCCCTTCTACTTCTGATGGAGGAATGACAATGCTGCAGTCTAGGAACTCATTGATGGCATTAAGGAGATCTTGGCGGTCATCCGCCATATAAGCGGCTTCATGGAAATGCTATAAACCAATGGGGAAACATGGTGAGACACAGACAGTATCTTTATACCTGGCCCTGCCCACCCTAATATTATGGGTTGGTGGTGTAGTCCCTTTGTCAACATAAATCCCTCAATTCATTTTCAGTGAAACAGTATAGCTGGCTTTAATTACCATTTTGTTCTCATTTTGCCTTTTGGGGAAAGTAAGTGTGTGTGTGTGTGTGTGTGTGTGTGTGTGTGTGTATGCATGTACATACACATGCATTTCTTTAAAATATTATTACTTCTGAAGTCTTTAATGTCAGCACACAAGCAATTAAATATAATCTTGATTCCAGTAAGTGGATAATTAATGTATTGACACTAAAACATTATTTAGTGCTGACGTAAAACATATGGACTCCCAGTTGTTGCTGAAATCCAGTCTACAGCAGCCCCAGTCGATTTATCAATAATATGTTAGGAATATTAGAAATTACAGCTCCACAGTGTCTATGATGATACTGATTTCCCATCTCTGTTTTAACAGTCCTTCCTATACAGTGTAAGTTAATAAGTTTCATATTCAATTGTTAAGCATGATCTTGCTATGCGATAATTTAATTTTTCTTGTTTATCTAACATTTTTAAAATACTGTTTTAAATCAAGAGATGGGAGAGGGAGGCAGTATTTTTTGTCTTTGTTTTAAAACAGATAGAAAATATATTATCTCATAAATATAGTGCGATTTGATATAAAATTAAACATTTAGAAAAACTATTAAATGGTTCTGGTCAGTTTGGTAGTACATTTACAACAAATAAAATAGGTTTCTTCCGAATGAATAAGCAAAATTTTGAGCAAGTAGAAAAACCCTTTTAGAAATTTTAATACTGGCAGGAGAGAACTGAGATAGTGATCCTGGAATTTAAGAATTACTCCCTTTTCACTACTACACTTTAATTACATTACATGGATAAATTATTACTAAAAGATTCATCCACATGAAAAACACTGCTGAAGGCAAATAGGAGGACAGAGTTCACTCACAGCACATGCTACAAAAATGCTGGATCAATTGCTCAACAGAACTGGCCGGACAGGAAATGGGGGAAAATATACTTCTTGTCACAATAGTTGACTTCTCAACTTCTGTTAAATTCTTGTGAATATTTGGAAGGACAAATATTTCACACAAAACTTACAACTGAATAGGAAAGTAGAAGCTAAAACATAGCTGCAGCTCTAAGCCAGCTTTTTAAAAAAAAAATCATCAAAAATTAAGGCCATCAAAAATTAACTTCAAAAGATGTAAGCTTAACTTGGAAAAAGTAGGGGAGTTAATATAGAATGTATCATTGTTGTTTTCTGAAATCTAATGCATAGGACTCCCCCCCCCTTCCATACTCTGCAATTTTGCCCTTGACATATAGAATAGAGGAATAGATTCTATTCTATTCTATTCTATTCACGTTACCAGCATCTCTATTTATGCTTGAGCTTGAGCCTGAACCAATAGTCAGATCTTTACCTTGTCTGACATGAGAGTAGAGATTGAACGTCCAATCTCATGGTAATCCACATTGGACTGACTTGGCCCTAGCAAAACAAAGATGAAGCGAACAGGAATCGGAACTTCCAGAACAGATTCCAGGAACACAGCTTCATTTAAACGGACAAAAGCCATTGATGGTTGTTCGAGAAATTCAACACAACCTATGAGGAGAGGAAGAAGGAAACCAGAGTTATTGGATCAGGGTAGAACTTACAAGTAACAAGAAGTATGTCCCAGATAGGGAAGTCCAGGCAGAAAGCACTCAGCATAGTCAGATTCATATTACATATTATATTTAGTGGTGTCTTACTACTTCGATTGCTGTTAATACAATGTCTGTGACTAATGGAAGTAGCTCAAATTCAGAGTTTGCAGTTACTGTCCTATTTTTTTAAAGTTATATGAAGATTAAATTTTAAAATAATAATCCTCATCAGTGTGCAACTATATTCTGATCCAAAAACAAATGCAACAAAGCCAATTCAGAAATCCATCCCCCTCCATAATGAAGGTAACCAAAAAGAAACAGAAGCTATGTCAACCTTAATTTTTCTCAGTTAAGAATTTTTGAATTTCTGGTTGAAGAGCTAAGATTTCAGAATGATCTCATAGTTAATAGGTTACCTGCAGAAGTCTTACTATATCAATGGAACACAAGTTGAGCCGCAGCAGTTAAGCAAATATGCACACACAGAGATAGATAATGCTTGTATTCTGGCTCTAACATGATGCTTTTGGTCAAATTAGTGGGACTGTGCTTAGCTTCCTAGTGAGGCTCCTGTTTCTATATCATACGCAATAAGCCAGTGGTAATGTGGCTTACTGCCAGTAAATGATTATGAGGTTTTTTTATGTGCTCTCTTTCCCTCCTTTTGTCTACTTATTTTGATATGAGCAGTTTGTGCTACTTATTGGCTTCCGTATTGGTAAGAGTGTTCTATTTTATTTTATTGGTTTATATTTATATTTATATACTGCTCCAATCATCCCTGGCTCTAGTTATACACATCCCAACATCTTAAGACCCACCTATTTAGGCAGGCTGGCCTGGCCTAATCCGATACTGCTGCCTTTAGTTTTAACAAATGGGGTAATTTTAAATTGGATTTTAGTGCAAGGGTCAATTTAATTTGTTTTTAATCTGTATATTTGTATTTTTGTATATTTTAATATTTTCCTTGTACGCCACCCCGAGTCCGTTGTGGAGATGGAGCGGGATATAAATTTAATAAATTCTAAATTCTAATTCTAAAATTCTGTGCCTATGATAACCAGAAAAAAGGGTGATGTAATACAATTTTCTCCAGGACTATAAAAATTATTTTATCTATGTAGAATCAGAAAAGCAACAAACTGTGGGAAGTCTGATTATTAAAGCAGGATGAGCAAAATTTTAGCCCTCAAAGGATGCACTTATTTATACTGCTGGCGGGATCCCAATCATTTTGAGCAGGGTTGCTGTGAAGAGAAATAGTGTATATAATTTCTCCTTACTTTCAGCAAACCTGCTTCAGATCGTTGGGTTCCTGCAGGTTGCCAAACAGTTGTGACTGTTGGCACCACACTATCACGACAAGAGTGCAATTCCCAGCATAAAAGCACCCTGTGGCATTCTATACCACATTCGGGGGTGGGGGGAATCCTACATTTTTTTCCTATTATTATGATGAAAGGGAATTTACTTTTTCTCTCAAAAAGGAAAGAAGATTTTGAGGGAATTTTATTAATGGAATACAGTAATGTGTTTACTTACTGTCAAGGTGGTATGGGTGAATGTGTTCTCCTTTATTGATTTCTTGCCTTTTAAATAAATCAACTTCAGATTCCTGGGTTTCTCATAATTCAGTTATATCCTCACTTCCATCAATAAAGTAAGCCTCAAAAGCATCCTTATAATACAGTAAGCTTAGTAAACAAACTGAAGTACTTATGTATCACAGGAGAACAAACTAGTGGGAAATTGCAAGCCAAATTTCAGCAGGACAAAATATAGCTCCCTGGGCTACTAGTTGCCCAATCAAGTTATGATAGATTACAGAAACTCTATATAATAATGAATGTAAATATCATAATCATCATCATCATCATCATCATCATCATCATCATCATTTTAGCCATTGTCTATCAATTGCAAGATGAAGGCCTCTTTCACATGTTTTCATATGGTCCAATTAGGTCCTGAAGTGTGTGTGTGTGTACATACACATGCTGCTATATATTATATATGTATAATACATTATACATAATATATTATACATATTAATATAATTATAATTTGAATTCTTTCAGATAGAAGCAAAATTTTGCCTTGTTTTCTGTATAGTACTTTCATAATTGCATTCATAGCTCTGAAGTTCATATATCATAAATATTTATTTAATTTAGTTGAAACAAGCAAATTAACTTTCACTTTTTCCAACATGTTCCCAATAAGAATGTTATATTCTTTCTGACATGTCAAGATTAACTAATTTGCATTTAATTTTCCTTATTGCCCAAAAGTTCATGAGGCTAAGAAGTCTAACATCTGAGGTATACACACAGTGCAAACAGCACGTGTAAATGAAAAGCTGGATATTTACCTGGCAAGAACATTCCTATGATAGATTCTTAGCAAAAATTCCTTGGTCCAATGTTTATTTGTTTTATTATATTCTATCACATCATGAATCAAATGTTAGGTGGGAATATTAGACTCTCCTAAATCTAAGCTTCTCAGTCATTTGCTGAGATGGGCAGCTATAGAAATGAAACAAATCAAATCAAATAAAGTAACAAACGATGCAACATATATACTGATGCAGCTCCCTGTACCTTGTAGATCTAGTATCAGCTTCAATGCAACATATTCTCTTTTAATAAATTGCCAGTCATAAGGGACATGATTGGATACATTGTAATCTCCCCAAGTAATTGAAAAGTACACAATCTCATCTGAATGCAATCCATGTTTGTATCATTCATCTTTAACACCAGCTTTTCCCTTGGCATGTACATTTAGCTTTTCTTGTGCTGTGAACTACCGTTAGTTGCAGGCACTCTAGATTCTAATGCTATGGATTGAGAATACCAATGCCTTCTGCTGGTTTACAGAGATGGATTTAAAATGAGAATGGATCGTGGCTGCTTTCAGCAAATTTTATCTGCTTCAAAGCTGCTTCACTTTGAATTGATTTTGATTTTTTATATCTTGAAAGCCTGATGTTGAGAAATAAAATCCAATTTAAACAAAATACATTTTAGCACAAGAAATGTCCAATCTGCTTTGCAGATCTATGTATGATATGCTCAGCATTATCTCTGCTTTACCATATATTCCCTCCATAGAGGATTCCTCTTTCTAGCATAAATCAGATCTTTCTTAGGCCAGTAGGATTTCTACCCCAAAAGAAGCTTTGTTCTTGGCAATCACATTTTGTCAAAGCAGTCAGCAACTAGCACAAATACAAGAAATTGCCACTCCACATTCATCCTTTTCTTTCTTTTTCTCCTTCCCTCCATTAACATGTTTCTTTTGGTTGAGAAATTTATTTTTTTATTTTTCGAATGTATACCCCGCCCTTCTCCGGGAGGACCCAGGGAAAGGATGTGTTTAGAGAACCTGCTGATATTAATGCAGGAAGCACACTTGTGGCTCAAAACTGAATATGGCTGACCACAGCACTGATGGGACATGGACATCACAATGAATGGCTCTCCTAGGTATAGCTTGCAAACACTAATTAATGAGATCAGGTTGATGTAGCTGTGCTGCATAGTTTCTTTGCATATTGTATGAGTCCTGATGGGCCATGTTCTCATCTTTCATTTCTTCTCCATTCATTGCATTTCATATCCTTGGTACCTGTATTTGATGATCATAAAACGTTCTGGAACTGGCAGCCATAGTTTCAGGCTCTATGTAAATAGCGAGCGTCTTTGTGAGGTCCTTAGTCTCCCAGGATTTGAAATGTGGTTATAAATTATTAAATAATATTGGTTAATTTGGCTTTAACTTATCAAGAATTTGTAAATATAAAAGCTCTGTAAATATAAAATCTTCAGAGATGATTTCTGGGCTGCTTTGCACTAAGAAGAGATTGATACTTCTTGCAAATAATGGGAATAATGTGAAAATAATGCACAGAAATAAGGTGGATTTTAACTACTAAAAGTTGCATTTGCAAAAATGGTGGACTTTGGTCTTTCTTTATTTGCAGTTTATTTCTCTATAACTCCACCAAACTTCCTGTGGGGCAATTTAACACTAATTCCTCAACAACAGACTCCCCCAGATATATATAATGTGTTTTTCCTTTTGCAACCTGTTCAAGAATGCAATCCGTACAATGACTCTAACATATGTAAAACTACATCCATCTTGCCCATCCTCTTTCTCTCCATTCCCCCAATTAAATAAGCCTGGTAACATATTCTGCAGAAAACGAAAGCTTGAAACTATTTTTTTTAATGATTTGCCAGAAAGGTATTGCTGTCTGGATATCTGTTATCATCAAACTAAAACCAGAAGATTTTCCCCAGAAGTATGAAAGAGGCAGCCATTCTTTAATCTCAGATATACATTTCTCATTATTTCTGTTTGCCATGCACAGTGCTTGCACATTACATCAGGGCAGGTTGGTGGAGCCTCCTGCAGCCGCCACTACTGGTTCACCCAAACCAGAGAGAACCAGCTGAATACCATCTCTGCTAGGAACCCAGGAAATGCCTTATACTGAGTTAAGCCATTGCACTTACCAATTATCATTAACAGTGATTAGCAGCAAATTTCCTAAAGTTTCAAGCAAGATTTTTCATGCTTTTTTGGAAATACCTGGAATTTGGATGCTTCGTATGTAATGCATGTGCTATTAAATTGTGTAGCTCATCGTAAGTTTTAAATGACTATCATCTGAGGGATGAGTGCATCTAAAGCCCGAAATGAGCCTCCTGTAACTTAAGTCAGACATGTCATAAGTTGTTTTTGTCAACAACTTCACTTTTTAGAAAATAATGTTTAATGACTTGCCATTTCTGACCTTTTCTCATATTGAAGACAAAACAAAGCAATAGTGGCAGCTTCTTGCATCTAGAGACATTCTTGCCCTAAAGAATTATCTAAAATAAGTATTTCTGTCATCAGTGAAGAAAGACATTCTGTAGTTTTTTTTTGTGTGCCTCTGCCAGTGTTCTTTAATTGATGAGGACTTCCTTTGCCAAGTTGACAGAGGGCTTGCAATGATGCCACGTATTTGTTCATCCTAAAAAAATCTTCTGATCAATCTATATATATCTACTTTTCAGACTGGTTACTCCAGTCAAATCCATTGAAGTGGTAGCTCTTCAAATCTGCAAGCATCCTTTCTAGTGGTAACACTGACCAGGAGAAGAGTGGTATATAAATTTGATAAATAAATAACTTTTATCTGAAGGTTAAGAAATGTTTTCAATTTTCCAAACCAGCCTATAATCCTGATCTTCTAAGGTCTTCTCACATTCAAGTATTATTTGGTCTGAAACTACTGAGATGCCTAGTTAGTACCTGCTATCTGGTAAAAAAATATTCAGTATGGCACATATTTTTAGCCAGATCAACTGAAGACATTTGTTTTCTGATTCTTTTAATATTACACCTTTACATATTGCATTCAACTCAGTTGTATAACAGGAGGGAATAATTGCTAGAAAAATATTTATAGGAAGAGGGTAACTTGCATACAATATTGCTGCAAGGAAACATATAAGTGACTGTTTCCATGAATTCCCCAATAGCTGAACTTGACATAAAACTAATATTAAATTTAACTAATAATTGATGGACTGGGGATGGATGTTCAATCTTCTGTGCTACCTAAGAAAGATGGAAAGGGTGTTCCCTGCTCCATACTCAAGGAGCCAGCAAACAGGATAGGGTGTTTCTTAAGCTTTTTTAAGATGCACTGCCAAGAAATATCACCATATTCAGCAGATTCTGACCAGTTCTGGAAAACTGATAGTGGAAATTTTGAGTAGTTCAGAGAAACAGTAAATCCAACCTCTGACTGGCCCCGCCCCTATCTATTCGCTGACTCCTGAGTCACAGCTGATGGGGAGGAAATGGGGATTTTGCAGTAACCTTCCCCTGAAGTGGGGAGCAAATAGAGATTTTACAGTATCCTTCCCCTGCCACACCCACCAAGCCATGCCATGCCTACCAAGCCACACCCACAGAACCAGTAGTAAACAAAATTGAATCCCATCACTGATGAGTTTCTATTAGACATGAAGTATGAAGTTTTTACAAAAAATACTTCTCAACTAAGAAACTTTCTTTTTTAGTATTGTTTGCAGCTCATTGATATTCAGGGGTGAGGAAAAAGAACCCTATATAAATGCATTGGCACTGGTAGATTTGCTACTTTGTATGTTTAGAAGAAAACTTTGTTAAGAGGCTTCCTACATCTAGTGTGCTTTTCAAGTATATGAGAATGTTTTCTCCAGCCACACCCCAGGTTTTAGCTGCTTTGTGTCTAATCAAAACCTTCTAGTAATATTTTTAATTTGCTTCAGTTACTGATATTGTTTTTGTGACAATATTCTTCCATTCAAATGATTTTATTAATTTGTTCCTTAGCCTCTTCTTTTTTTTCAAAACTATTAACAATGCCCTCCTGTAAAGCACCAACAGAACATGGAAACTTGTGGTGGCCAGCAAAATACTTCTGACAACTCCACAGAAAGCTCTTTATCAGTCCTTCAAGCAGCCATCAGTTCATGCAATGATTTCCCATCTATCTCAGTTTAAGACAATGCTGGCAGGAAATTGTCATAAACTCAGCTGCCAAGGACTTGTTAAAATATACAATTGCTTGAGCAAGTGGCATTCCTCTCCAACTTCTTTTGATTCATATGCTACAAATAAGTAATTTCGCTTAATAACTGATCTAATGTTTTATTAAAATAAAAATTACATGTATATAAAAGTTATTGTCTAAGCCCCTTTCCTGCCTTCTTTCTGAAACCTGTTTTCAATGATCTGAGAGTTGGATATCTTTGGACATATGACAATATAATAGTAAATGAATTGTAATTCTGCTCCTGCTGAAGATAAGCACAAAGCTCTCATTGTAGCAGGTCTTGCTATTTTAAATGTATAAACCCTATTTTGATGGAATCTTTTTACATGGCTATATCAAAAACTGCTCTATCCCATAGGCTAATTTAGTAATTGACTAAAAATTAGTGATATGATTCTTCTAAAAAATCCCATTTGCCCATTATGAAAAATATTTTTTCATACTTAAAATCACAAATTGCCAAAGCAATTGTGGGCCATCCAACTAATCAGAATGTGTGCAAAATAATCAAAATCTTGCCCTAGTGGGTAACAGACTATCTTTCTGTTGGCTCCCATTTGATTTTGCCTTTTTTTAGGGAAAAAAGTGGGCCTTTATGATAACTATATTTTTTTAAAAAAAGAAGATAATACTATAGCTATTGGTTTTTCCAGCCCTACTTAAATACAATCGCTTTGCCAATGAATTACAATTCTTAGAATGTTAAAATAATATGTAATATAATTTGCTGATGTCATCAAGCTCAACTTAAAGGCACCCCAGTTATGTGTTTCTTATCATTTATATGCACTGTCACTGCAAAGAGGACGTTTGTTATAAGTGTAGCATGGCACAGATAGAAGATGATTTCATGTTAAGCAGCTTTTCATTTCCTTTTCTTTCTTGATTTCCACTCTTTCCTTGCAAGTTTCTGTCAAAACACTGAAGAACTCTCTAGTAGTCCATTAGCACTGAAGAACTCTTTAGCAATCCTTTAGCATGCAAAATAGATCATGCTTACTGGAACCAATTGCAACTGAAAGGGCTGTAATTCATTGTGTTGCTCACTTGTTTAGCATGCATAGAAGGTTTCTTCAGGGGATGCCAGACTCAGATCTGTGCCGAGACCATCTGCCATTCACTGTAACTCTGCAGGAAGTTATGATCCAGCATAAAGAATGCACTATGCATTTACATCAACTACTGTTCTCCATCTCAAGCTGCCAAAAAGAAAGGGCAATGTTCAACACATTCTAACCATCATGATAGCTTTGACCTTCTCATCTTTTCATATGATTCATAGTCTGATTTCACTACCTGCCATAATGAGGCTGGCACAAGGACTCAAATAAAGTCAGTGTTCAGACAATATTCTGGCAGCTAGTAGAGAAGTACAAGCTCTTGTGCCCAATTATGCTGCCAAATACTGTCATTTTCTATCAAAACTAAGGTAAATCCACACTTTGTTCCACTTTCTAATGACTATACTTTCCTTTTTTCTGTGTTCCCAAAGAACTATGCAACATGCATCCCAGATCTTTAGCACTTTGATAATGGATTCCAGTATCGTACATTTCAGATCTGTTGTTCCCCTGAAGCATTTTCATAGCCTGTTTATAAGTTTCTGATACAATATTAAATAAGAGTAAAATTCCGCCAAAGAGTAAAATCTCATTTTTTCATCCAAGCTGGTCTGTTTTTTAGGTTTAGGTTTATATTTTAGTCTAGGTTTTAATTGGGGTTGTTTTTAGATTATGTTTTTAGTACAGGGTTTTTGGATTTAATCTGCTTTTACATAGGGTTGTTTTTACTTGTATTTGTATTGTTTTTTAGTTTTCCCTGTACGCCGCCCTGAGTCCCTTCAGGGAGATGGGTGCGGCCTATAAATTAATATTTAATTTATTTAATTTATTTATTTAAATAAGGTGCTTGCAAGAAATTGATATCAAGTTATGTAGGACCTGGACAGTTCTGGGATGGCTTTGGAAGATCTTAAGAAATGCAAGAGAGGAAACAGAAGTATACCATTCATTTTAAATATAAGATTAAAGAAAAGGACTGATGTACCAGGAATTCATAATCTCCAAATGCACTAACTACTTAGGTCACCCTTTGCCCCCCAAATAAACCTTCAAGGCTCTTCTTCTACTACCAATAATGCTTTAAAATAACATCATTAGTAGATGTTTATGCCAGAATCCTCAACTATAGTTCTACCACCAGGCAGACTTTAGTAATTTCCAGCATTTTTTTTTCTTGGAACCTGTTAAATGCACTATAATATGTTGTCTCCAACTAAACCTTACAAGCCAAAGAAAGTCTTCATTCTGCTGGGCTTGTAACAGACAATTGGACCCTTGTTTCAAACCAGACTATAACAGACAGGTCCAACTGGTTTAGCATTCTGCATATCCTGGTGCCATTTGGAAAACTCATATGCATGGATAGGTAGGCAACCAGTATTTATTACATAATTGTTACAACTCAGAAAAAGGTAAATAAGCATCCATATGAGTAGGAACTGGTAACTTGATTCTCCATAAAGGTCTCCAAACTGGCTGCCATCACTACAACTTCTAACAGTGAATTGCATAGTTTATGTGCTATATGAAAATAGATTTCTTTTGGGTGATCCAGTCTCCTTGTAATTAGTTTGTGAGTAACCTTGAATTCTAACATTGTGAGAGAAGGATGAAACCATTTGTTTGTATATATTTATCTATGCTATGCAGATTTTATTGCCTTTGCTATATCTCTCCTTGCCATCTTTAATGCTACACTAAACATTTCCAGTTGCCAATTGTAAGGTAATTCTTATATATTTTGGGTGCCATTTTGATGCCTTTTTAACTCTATAATAGAGTTTTAAGATAGAAAGTATATTTTATATTAAGAGTTCTATGTGTAATCTCATGGCAACTGTCCTACACCCAAAGTGTTTTCAAACATCACAATTTTCACAGCCATCCTGAACAAAATCAGAGTACCCACCAGCCTCACCTCTAGGTAGACATTGTGCCAGGGAAAAGGAATTATGCATAGAGAGGCACTGTATCTGGGACACTCCTCTACAAATGGGAGAGACCTGGGAGAAACAGGTTATGACAGTCCTACTTGGATACAATTGTAGGAGGCAAGCCATGTAAGCTTTAATAGTTAAAACCAACTTTTTAATTGGACCTGGAAGCCCATTGGAACACATGGCAATACTCATAAACTTCACTGAAAAATCGGCTACCATGTCCCATCTGCATCTCCCACAATAGCCACTCTAGAGGAATCTCAGAGATATAGATTTGGTCTTTCAGAGGAAATATTATTCCATTAGAGTCAAAATCGGAAGTGGTGGATTTCAGATTGTCCTATACAGGCCTCCATGTTTTCCAGGCATCAGAACAAGATTACTAGATTTCCACTTTGGCCTAGAGTAGAAATGTGCAACTAACTCTCATTAGCATATCAATGGTACCTCATTCCAAATCAATGGATGACTTCTTCAAGTGAATTTCCATAGATGTTAAAAATTAAGAATAGGAGAGCTGAGTCCCTCTTGCCACTTTACAGGTATTTCAGTCTGGCCTTGAGAAGAAGATGGGAGTGGGGAAACAGTTGCTCAATCCAGGGAAAGGAGAAGGCATTAGAAAGACACTCAGAAAAGCTGTGGTTTGACTGATGTCTTAAAAGAGGGCAATGAAGGATTTCAACAGGCTTTCAAGATTCTGTTGATATACCCTATGCTAATAAAGTAGCATTGCTGGAATTTCAGTGGAGCCTGTTTTTTTATTTGGCCTACCTTGAAGGGCTGACACCCACAATGGGTTTATTACAAAATAGTCTAACAACCAGAATGATTAGGGGGCTGGAACACCTTCCTTACCTTCTGAGACTGCAACGGCTGGGCCTCTTCACTCTAGAATAACGGTGCCTGAGAGCTGACCTGATTGAAGTCTATAAAATCATGCACGGTGTGGACAAAGTAGAAAAGGAAAAACTCCTTTCCCTATCACACAATACTAGAACTAGGGGGCACTCCATGAAACTTTTGATAGCTAGACCTCAAACAAATAAGAGGAAGTACTTTTTCACCCA
>JAPKID020000547.1:0-17614 GCA_026931265.2 Tropidonophis doriae | reverse complement strand
CCTTAACGGGGAGTCCCACCTTGCTCGCCCCCAGGGTCAAGAAAAGACCACTGGGGGCTTCGCAAGGGACTCTACCCTGTGGCGCTGGCTCTCTCTCCAAATTCCTTAGGAATTTGGAGTTTAACGAGGCGTTTTAAGGTGTTTTTAAAACGCCTCTTACAAGCGGCTGGGACGGCAAGCTCAAGAGAGCCGCCATCGGAGCCGGAAGCTCAAACCGGAAGCCGATTTTGTAATCTTAATTGCCCCAAATAGATATGATGGAAGAGTACATCCATTACTTTTGTAGTTTGAAACGCGTTTCCAGTTTTCCATTATATATAAAACCATCATATTCCACTGTACCTAGAACTTGTTCAATAAAAATAGCATCAGCAATAAAAGTATACGCGGCAAAAGACTATCTTAGTCTTAGATAATTAAGCCCACGTCATTTAAAAATTAGTTTCATTAAATTAATTCAACAAAACCCCTACTTAATTAATTTTATCAATAGTCTTAATAACATATGACTTTCAGAATATATATAAAAATCAGGAAAATTATACAATAAAGAAAACAGTTCCAAAAGTTACTCATTGCTCAAATGTCTTTCTTGTTCAATATTTTTGAAACATGTTTTAAATATGAGAGACGGTGATTCCTTATAGGACAATTAGCCCTCTATATTTGCAAGGGGGAAGTAAGAGGATACCTGTGAGGCATATGCCCCCTTTCCTGGTATCTACATGTTTAGGTTACGTATGTATATTAATTAATAAAGGAGGCCTATCAATATACAGCTGTATGAACATAGAGGAGTACATAAAGTAATAAAACCAGATTTTTTTTAAAAAAAAAACACCATATATTGATAATAGATGTTTGTCATTTAGCTGGAGATTGTTGGTCTTTAGCCATGTAACAAAAGACTGCAAGGGAGTCTAATGATTGCTTTTGCAAAGATAATGATTGGGCTGCATTATGATGATGATGATTCATTACACAGTCAACCAGACTTCCGGTTTGGCAACATGGTGGCAACGGTTGCATGGAGTTGCAGCTGCGGAGCGGCCGAGTGTTTCTGAGGGTAGCCTTGGTCTCCCCCACAGCCAGGCTTCACTGTTCCAACCATACCAACAGGCTGGTTACCCAGGACTGAGGCGAGATGAAGAGGGGCTCTCGTTGTACGGAGAACCCCTCGTTTTGTGGACGAAGGGTGCTGGCTATTTTTGTGGAGGTTGCGGCGGCGGCGGCAAGGGAGGAGGGGGAACGCCGAGAGCACCGTTGTGTCGGGGAGCAGACAGCAAGCAGAATGGAAGAAAGGAGTAAGCCCCGGAGCAACCACCGGAGCAAGCACCGGAGTGCTGAGAGTGGAGAGCGTCGGAAGAGCGTTTCTGGTGGGTCTTTCCAAATGAGGGCTATCCCATCGAAACTGTGTGTGGGAGGGGCAGGTATGGCGGGAGCCGAGAGCCACATCATATAAGGGGAGGGCGCATCTGCTGTTTGCGAGCGGTGGCGTGCTCCGGCGCTCTTGGCTCCTCTTGCGACCCAGGGGATTTAGGATCTCAGGGCCTGGGCTTTCGGGTGATGTTATGTAATGCCAGATCCGTGGTTAATAAAGCCCCCCTCATTTACGATCTGGTTTTGGACGGGGGGACGGACCTGGCGGGTATTACGAAGACCTGGTTGGGCCCAGAGGGAGGGGGTGCCCCTCATTGAAATGTGCCCACTGGGTTGCCGCGCATTTCATCAGCCACGAGCCCAGGGTCGGGGTGGGGGGGTGACGATTGTTATAAAGGAAGGTCTGGATCCGAGGGAGACCACTGTGCTGCAGACAGCCAGCTGTGAGTCCCTATGTGTGAAGTGGGGTGAGGCAGCTGGGCGTGCTGATTGTATACCTGGCTCCCCACTGCGTATCAGCAGCCCTACCCGAGCTTCTCAATGTGCTAGCCGAGATGGCGGTTGATACCCCCAGGCTGTTAGTCATGGGGGATTTCAACCTGCCATCGATAGGTGAGACATATGAGACGGCTCGGGAGTTTATGGCCTCCATGATGGCCATGGACCTGACCCAGTTAATTCATGGCCCCACCCTCACTGGAGGACACATGCTGGACTTAGTTTTTGCCTCCAGCCAGTGGTTGAGTGATCTTGGTTTAGGGGAAATAGCCGTTGAACCCCTGTCATGGTCGGATCACTCTCTCCTTCGGCTAGGCTTTCCAACTTGTACATCCCATCACGGGGAGGTGGAATCGGAAGTGGTGAGATGGTTCCGTCCCAGGCGCCTGATGGACCCTGAGAGGTTCCAGATAGAGCTTGGGCTAATAGCTGCTTAGAATAGTGCGGCCACGGGGGCCCTGGACCATGTCGTGCCTTTGCGGCCCCTCACCCAGTGCCGAACCACCTTGGCTCCTTGGTTTTCTGAGAAGCTGAGGGTGATGAAACGTCATTAGAGATGCCTAGAGAGCGGCTGGAGGGCCCCCCGCTCCGAGTCTGACTGGACACTGGTAAGGTCGCATTTGAAGACCTACCTAGTGGCAATGAGTGGTGAAGTGTAATTATTTCTCCTCTCTCATCGTGTCTGCAGATAACCGGCCTGCTGCCCTGTTTAGGGTGACCCGCTCCCTCCTTCACCAGAGGGCACGGGGCGCCCCCTTACAGGGTCGTGCAGAGTAATTTGAGTGTTATCTGCATGATAAAATTGATCAGATCCTGGATGGATTGGCCTCCGATTGGACTAGTTCAGGTGGGCTGACGGAGGCAGGACTTGAGAATGCAATCTGGGAAGAGTTCGATCCTGTCACTCCTGAGGACATGGACAGGATGCTGGGGCGGCTGAACGCCACCACATGTTTATTGAACCCGTGTCCCTCCTGGTTGGTACTGGCCTCCCGGGAGGTTACACAAGGCTGGCTCCAGGGTATTGTCAACGCTTCTCTGAGGTTTCTGCCAGCCGCCTTGAAAGAGGTGATGGTGAGGCCCCTTCTCAAGAAGCCCTCCCTGGACCCTGCTGTGTTGCCCAACTATCGTCCAGTCTCCAACCTTTGAGTTCTCGTGAAGGTTGTTGAGAGTGTGGTGGCGCGGCAGCTCCCTCAGCACCTGGAGGAAACTGTCTATCTGGACTCACGCCAGTCCGGCTTCCGGCCTGGGTACAGCACAGAGACGGCATTGGTCGCATTGGTGGATGATCTCTGGAGGGGTCGGGATAGGGGTTGTTCCTCTATCCTGGTCCTGTTAGACCTCTCAGTGACTTTTGATACCATCGACCATGGTATCATGCTGCGCCGGTTGGAGGGGCTGGGGGTGGGGGGCACTGTGTTACGGTGGTTCTCCTACCTCTCCAACCAGATGCAATTTGTGTTGGCAGGAGGGCAGAGGTTGACATCGAGGTGCCTCACTTGTGGGGTGCCACACGGGTCGGTCCTCTCGCCTCTCCTGTTCAATATTTAGTTTAGTTTAGTTTATTTCAAATTGAAACACCGCCCTATTCTCCTGGGTGGGACTCAGGGCGGTGCACAGAAAAGGTAAAACCCACAACAAGTAAAACAATATAAAATGGAATTAAATAATTAAACTCTGTGCTAAAATAGTTTAAAATTATTACAATTCAATTTAAAATTATTTGTTAATCTGTCTATGTCAGGCCAGCCAGGTGGAAGAAATGTGAAAAGAAATGAATTATTCAGTCATTGTTTGAATTTTTCCTCATTAATTTTACTTGTCAGAAGTTGGCTGGTCATGTTGCAAATGGTGATCACATGACCCAAGGACACTGTAATCTTCCTAAATACATGCCAATAACCAAACACATGAATCTCTGAACTTCGTTGTTTTCTTGCAGACATTCCATTACTAAACTAGGGAACATCATCTGTGCAGCGAATAATCACTAAATGAATGGTTGTAAGTGGACAACTATCTGTTGTGGACTTTGGAGAACATAGAATATTCCCTAAACTGAAAAACCAGGAGAGGAACTGTCCCATTGCTCTCTGGTTTCAATTTTCTGTACTGTCATTTTGTGCTTTGACCAAAACAGGAACTAATCAAAGAGAAAATATTTCCCTCTCCCCAAAGAAAAAGAGAGAAAGAGCAATTGTGTGACAAAAATGGTTTTCCCCGAATGCCATCACTCTGCTAAACAAATAACTCCCTAAACACTGTCAAAATATTTACTAATCTGCACTACTACTAATCTTCTCATTGTTCCTATCGCCCATCTCCTCTCACTTATGACTGTATGACTGTAACTTTGATGCCCATATCCTTACAATTTATTTGGTTTCCTAATAAGATTTGATTGCTTATTTTTACTTTATGATTATCATTAAGTGTTGTATCTTTTGATTCTTGATGAATGTATCTTTTCTTTTATGTATACTGAGAGCATATGCACCAAAGATAAATTCCTTGTGTGTCCAATCACACTTGGCCAAAAAAGAATTCTACTCTATTCTAAAGCACACACACACACACACCAGCCCCCAAACTATTCCAGGTTGTTTTAGGTACTTTCTGACTAAGTATGAGAGAACTGCCCCTTTTTCTTCTTTATCGTATGGGAAAGAAAAACCTCCAGTAAAGGAGAAATTGACTGTCAGTTTTCAAGGACTTCCAGCAGCTTTGCTGGATGCCCCCTTCTGCGTTCATAACCAGCAGCCAACCTCTCTCTCTCTCTGTCTGCTCTTCAGGCTGCTTTGTGACAATCCTGTGAGTTCTCAGGAACAAAGCATCAGGCTTCAGGCACCACTTTCTCCCAGCTGTAAGTTTGGGAGTAACCTTCCTTCTCTATTCATTTCCTTAACAAGGAACAATGGAGACGTATTTCAATTGCTCAGATAGCAAGTCTTATCTCATGTCAAAATTAAACTGCACCTCTGTCTCGTAACCCTTTCATTTGTAAATCTCCCATGTTTTCCTAGTACTTCTTCCATCTTTGATTTTATCAAGGAAAAGCCATTAAGGAGGCAGAGGTGAGATAATTGTACAGTGATTTTTGAACATTGCATCCAAGAAAGCAGCTAATATCCTTTTTACCTAGTTGTCATTTCAAAACAGCTTATCCACCCAGTCTATCCTGCTTCAATGCCCACCCCATAATAGCTCTCTGTTCAGAACATGAAAGCTCACCGTTTATTTTATTCCCTTGAAGATAAAAATTTTCAAGGCTTGTACTGACTCGCGGGATCTTCTGAAGCTGGTTATAAGAGAGGTCAAGTTCCAGAATGCTGCTTGTATTGAAAGCATTTGGGGAGAGACCTTCATTTGTCAGGATGTTGTGAGACATTCGTACATACAGCAATTTAGGGGAGACCTTGAAGTAATCATCAGGGACTGCGTTTATGTGATTGTGCTCCAAATAGAGTTGTTCTAAGGCGCTTGGAAGCCCACCAGGCACTTTTGTGAGCTGGTTGTAGCTCAAATCTGCAAGGATCAGAGAGTTTAACCACTTGAGATTTGATCCCATTTCTTGGATATGGTTGTGGCTGAGATACAAGGCAGTGAGGTTGTCTAAGCCTTCAAGGGCATTGGATGGGATCTTGGAGATCTGATTATGAGCCAGATGAAGCTCTCTCAGTGATTGCGGCAAGGGATGAGGCATTTTGGTCAGGTTGTTATGGTCAAGGTACAGCCTTTCTAGATTCTTGAGCTTGGCAAAGACCCTCTTGCCTAATTTGTCACTGGTTATTTGATTGCCATGCAGTGCTAACCATTCAAGGTTGGTTGCATTGTCAAAAGCTCCCTCTTGGATCGCTGCAATTTGGTTATTCTGGAAGTAGGCATATTTCATCCGAGAAGGCACAAATGGAAGATACTTAAGATTGCGAGTATCACAATACAAGGCAGAAGAGAAATGAGGGGGGCATTCACATTCTTGGGGGCACTCCCTAGAAACAGGGGGTTCAGGCACAGGCTCTCCGACGTACGTTCCAACTGGCTCAGAAGAATAAGAAGAATATGGGGGAATCTCATCTTCATAATATGGTGAGTAGCTGTAGGAAGATTGGCTGCGTAAATATTGCTGTAACCAGAATATGTCCTCGTACTGATCCTCATATTGGCTCAAGGATATTCCACAAAAGCCAACTAGGATCAAAACAGAAGCCCAATGCATTGTGATGCAAACCTATAAAGAGGACAGTAAGAAAAAGAGAGAAAAAAACAACCATCAAAAAATTAACTCAGGAAAACAAAGGCATAATAGCAATAGCACTTAGACTTATATACTGCTTCATAGTATTTTACAGCATTTTCTAAGCAGTTTACAGTTAGAATATTGGCTCCTCATTTTACCAACCTCAGAAGGATGGAAGACTGAGTCAACCTTGAACTAGTCAGGATCGAACTCCTGGCAGTGAGCAGAGTTAGCCTGCAATACTGCATTCTAATCACTGTACCATCACAGCTCCTTGTTAATTAGCAGCTACTAATGTATATAAAAGGGACTGAGATCACTTATGAGTTAAACTTACTTGCTTTTCATACTTACTAGTCTGAGTCAGGTTTATGGAACCAATAAAAGCAATTATTAGATTTTTAATGTCAGGCATAGAGACTTCAATAAACTGTTCCAGTCAAAACCAACTTTGAGAAGTACATAATTCCCTTCTTTATAGATGTAGGAGATGGCCACTTGGAATACCATTTTCAATTTGTATGTTAGGACTGTATTTTAAAAAATGATCCTTCCTATAAGAGTAGACTAAAATCATTTTCTCAGCATCTTGGGTTTACATACATGCACACAGACACACTGGATATGATAGAAAAAAAGCATTGTGTTATAGTCTACTCAATTCTTAGAGAAAAGAATTTTGAACTAAGAACTTTCCTCATATTGTTTATTTTCTTAATTCTCTGTCTTTCCATATACTTATCTATGATTTTATCAGTGTAGAACGTAGCAGACCAACAAAACAGCCTGTTAAGATGCTGAACTCACCAGCCTTCGGTGGTAGGGATGAACTATCCTGAACACAACCACTGAATGAAAATCTACGGATGGAGCAAGTGAACTAAGAGTAATAGAAATAAGCAGGTTTCATCATTCCTTTCTTCACAGCAGAGGAGGTATATCTGAAAGAGCAAGTAGAATTTGCTCTTTCTTTCACCATTGTTACATTGCACATCTCTTCACTAACATAATTTCCTGGAGTTCCTTGGAAACAAAGATGCTCCTTAGATGTGTACTTCTCAGGAGCAATTACATCCAACACCGTGTGGCCACCTTCTTTTTCTACCTGGCAACCAGATGCAAGGTGGAACTAAAATGGAAAACTAATTTGGATCTCTCAGACACCTGAGTTGGACCATCTTGGTCTACTATATCTACAGAAGTCAGGGAGAACAATGAAGATATGTTTGACCACAAATTGATGTCTGTGTCCTCCATTTTTAGATCACATGTCATTGTTATAAGAATACATTCCAAATGTATGGTCCTATTTAGGATATTGCAATGTAGGATGCTATAAACAATAAGGATTGAGCATCTGTTTCATATTGGTAGGAATGCCAATAAAAGAGGGGTGCATAATATGAGGTTCTTGGGATTTAGAGTACAGGTCAATACTTCTTTCAAGTATTGTAACTTTTAATGTAACAAAAAAAGGAACTTTGTTAAGCAGACAAGTTGTAATGATATAAATTGTGTATAAAATAAAATGAAATTTTAAAAATTACAATCATCCAGGTTTTTTTTATTGCAACCTCATTATACTACTCAAAAAGCAGTAGTCTTCACCCTGAAAAATGTTGCATGTATGCAACATCTTTTACCTTAAATGTCTTCAAGATGCCTTGGCAACCTCACCAAGTGAGCACTTTAAGAAACACAATTGGTTTCATGTTATTTATGTTACCAGTTATATCAACATTCTTCAAGTGAATGCCACTCATTTGAACTGAATGTCACCCCTGCCAATTTGACTTATGTGAGTTGACAATTCACACATATGTAGAACATCACCTTGGAAAATTTGATTAATAAATCTGTGATATGGTGATTGAATTTAAATTAGCCAGTTAGCAGCTAATGGACCAGTATATAGCAACAAAAAGACTTCCTAAAATAGCAAAGATATTTGAACACATAATTGTTTTAAGAATAATGTGCAAGTGAGAAAAAATAGCATTAAAGGAATGAAATAAGGAAACATAGCCTTCCATCCTCTTCCTAATTTTGGTCATTAGAACTAAAAATATATTTCAGCTCTTTTGTGCTAATAACTAGAGAAACTACTCTTCCCTTGGTTTGAGAAACTCCCTGACATCTAGAGTAAAAAGTCATGTTAGTCAATTACTTATGCCTGAAAGCTTGTAAAACTGTCATCTGAGTTGACTAAAGATAGGAGATCTGTGTTATCCCTCAGCCTCCCTTATCATTGGTGTACTGGTTGGGGGTTGATGGAAATTATTATCCCATCATACCAGAAATTCTACAAGATCCATGTTATATTATTGGATTATTTCCCCATTATATTTTATTCCAAAGTGAACTTCCTCATTTGAATAAGAAACTATGCCTTCATCTAATCACTATTGTGCAAAACAGTGTACAAAAATAAGAATTATTAACTGATACCAAACTTCATTTTCTGAGATGTAACAGCAAAGATGACAAGATCTGTATTCTGGTTAACCTTACATTTGACTAGGATGGTTATCTATTTTAGATGACACGTAATGTTTTTCTTTAGATTCAGATTGACAGCATCATTATAAAAGTTGGCAACTTCTTGTCATCCTATCAATATTCTTTCTAAAAAAAAAAAGTTAACAGCTAGATGATTTACTTTAATGATCAGTAGCAATGCATTCCTTATTATTTATATATACATTCCAATCTCTATTGTGTGTGTGTTTGTGTATATATTCCATCTTTCCAACTGTAGTTTCAGAGAAATCTATTAAGATGAATAAAAGAATGAAAATATGAACACTGAAATTGAATTCTATGAAAGACCAGAAAACAATAGATTCTCTAGAAAGCAAGATTGAAATTATATGTGAAATTCTCAAGAAAACAGAAATATTTTTGCTATTATCAGAAGAAAACAATGAAGGTGCCAGTTCCAGGGAAATCCATTCTACCACTGGGCACCATGACAAAGAAACTTGTTGGCAGAACATTTCATCTCAGAAACTGAAAAAAAGGGTTTAAAGAGAATGTTGAGACTGAGAATGAAGAAGACACTGTGGTTGTTCCATAAACTGAGTTGAGGTCTCTTTTGAGGGATCTTCTACTGTCTATCCTCAAATATAGGGACTTTTGCATTGCAAAAAGTGCTGTGCTACTTGCTCCCACTATTTTCAACATGTGGAAAACAAATTCAACTATTACAAGTATCATAAATTTCCAATGATCTCTTCTTGCAAAGGAAGCCTGACCCTGTTACACAGTGTCCTTGGAACTTCTCAGTGTTTGGGGAACTGAGAACAAATACCAATATGTTATTGTGTTAGGGCGGGAGCTGCTTCAGTGGATAGACATATTTAGCACAGTGCTCAGGCATTGTCTAGAACAGGGGTAGTCAACCTTTTTATACCTACCACTCACTTTTCTATCTCTGTTAGTAAAATTTTCTAACTGCCCACTGGTTGCACAGTAATGGTGATTTATAAAGTAGGGAAGTCAATTAAATTAAAATAATATATATATATGTTAGTTTTATGAGCTGACAAAAAAATCACACAAGGGAACTCATGGCTTTCTGTCTAGATGGTCTCTGGTGATGAGCCGAAAGGCAGAAGAGGAAAGCAATATGCTTCCTCCCTTAATTGGGGCCCTAACAGTGTGTTGTGTACACACACACACACACACACACACACACACACTGACTGGATGGCTTACAAATGAATATGCAAATTTAATAAAGAAATAATAAAGTTGGAGTCCTCAATGAAATAAATATTAGATTCAAGTGGCTTAAAGACACTCCTTAATGAAGAATCTACATCTGGAAACAGTTATAACTGGGACAAGGTAAGGAAATATCATTCTGCTTCCAGATAATGTTGGCTCATATCTCAGATGAACCCTTACCTTTGGCAACTGGACCTTGATAACATCTGCAGAGCCACACACTGCTCTTAAATGCTATAAAATAAGCATTTCCGGCACAAAGAATCTGGGAGAGAATAGCTGCCAAAATTCATGGAGTCCATATACCCCCCTCCGTCCAAATTGAAATAATGAATAGAAAGACACTTGGGAGAAATCATAACTCAGGTATATTGGTTACAAAATACAGAGTTTAAAGTTCATACTGGTTTAAAAGTTCAAAATAGTTTACTTAGACAAATTTTATTTGCTAGGGACTACATAGCATCTGGTGGCAGTGGTATCATGTGCATTGTGTCTCAATCTCACAAATGACACACAGTATGGCTCAGGTGTACCTGAATGATGTCATGGTTCATGTGATATCAATTATCCTTCCCCTCATTCTTATGAATGATAGCCAACAGCCTTATGGCCTGACTATATTCAAGCAATTCAACTTTGTGCCAGAAACAAGAACAAAACACTTATTAATCTAGTATAGACAAGAAAAATGGACTAAGTTCTCTGAGATTTAGAACTTCCTGAATGTTTTGAGTCTCTAAATCAAGCTATAACAAAAATTACAGACTTAATTCTACATTGAGATAAATTGAAAAATTCCCATATCAAGAGTACTTGTACCTTATACATAAAGGCAGTGGTGAAATTCATTTTTTTTTACTACCAGTTCTGTGGGTGTGGCTTGGTGGGCATGACAGGGGAAGGATACTGCAAAATCCCCATTCCCTCCTCACTCCTGGGGCAAGGATATTGCAAAATCTCCATTCCCATCCCATTCTGGGGCCAGCCAACGGTGGTATTTGCTGGTTCTCCAAACTACCATATTTTTCGGAGTATAAGACGCACCAGAGCATAAGACGCACCCAGGTTTTAAAGAGGCATTTTTTAAAGTAGGTAGGTAGAGGGATAGAGAGGGAGAGAAATAGAGAGAAATACAGTAGGTAGGTAGGGAGATAGAGAGAGAGAGTAGGTAGGTAGGTAGGTGGATATAGAGAGAGAAATAGAGAGAGAGAGAAATACAGTAGATAGGTAGAAAGAGAGAGTGTGTAGATAGGTAGGTAGAGGGATAGAGGTAGGTAGAGGGATAGAGAGAGAAATAGAGAGAGAAATACAGTAGATAGGTAGGAAGAGAGAGAGTGTAGACAGGTAGGTAGAGGGATAGAGAGAGAAAAAGAGAGAGAGAGAGAGACAAATACAGTACATAGGTAGAAAGAGAGAAAGTGTAGATAGGTAGGTAGAGGGATAGAGAGAGAGAAATAAAGAGAGAGAATTGCCACTTGAGGAGCAGGAAAAATTGGGGAATGAAGGAAATGATAAAGCATAAAATTAGTAAATGAGTCGATTGATGATAGCAGCTTGCATATCCCAGGGTTTCAGATACAGAAGGCAGATGGAATTGCAGAAACATCCAGTAAAAAGAAGGGAAGGGCCTCTGCTTTTATATCAACAACCGATGGTATAAAAAAGTAACTATGCTAAAGAAATTCTGTAATGTGAACTTAGAGACATTCATTATCAATTGAAAACCGTTTTATTTCCCAAGGCAGATCAGAACGGCAAAAAAGAAGCTATTCTGAGAAGCTGAAGAATCAGCTCTCAACCAATGAACCAGCAAAAGTGCATCCCAAAGGTGCTTTTTCCAAGAGGCAACCGGACTTTCTGGTTTTTCTTTGAAGATGTTTCACTTTTTATCCAATAATCTTCTTCAGCTTGGGACAACCATGATTTGAATGCCTGAGCATCTCTACAGACATTTAGCAGATGTATGAAAAATTATTTAAAATAACACTGGTTACAGAAAATCTTCTTTCCATGCTGAAGGGAATTGGCAATGGGCAGATGATCTAAATGTGTTTTACTGCAGGTCTGAGAGGAAACCAGTATCAGCAATTATCACTACCATCTCCATATCAGATATACCCATGATGGTGAACCTATGGCATGGGTGCCACAGGTGGCACACGGAATCATTTTTTAGGACCCGCGAGGCGTTGCCCTGTCAGCTCCAGTGTGCTTGTGTGTGCTGGCCAACTGATTTAGGCCTTCTTTTGAGACTGTTTTTTTTTTTTACCTCTGGGGGCTTCAGGGAAGCTCCTGAAGCCTCTGGAGGTGGGGAGAGGCTGTTTTCATCCTCCCCAGGCTCCTAGAAAGCCTCTGGAACCTGGGGAGGGCAAAAAAAGTGCACCAAAAGCAGGAAGTCGGCATATAGCATTATGGGTGTGGCACGCCCACGCACGACCCCCCCTGCCTTCCCCCGCTTTTGGTACGCGAGCCAAAAAAGGTTAGCCATCACTGAGATATACTAATAACACCCAAGCTTCATGCAACTGACCCATATGACCCATATTCCCTCTTCAATTTCACAGTCCTCTTGAAATTTAAGAACTAGAGCATTTAGTTCTGTGGTTTTCAATTGACACAAAAAGGGAAATACTGTAGGTCTTTGCCTGAACTTACCAAGGATCAAACTGTGACATGACTTCTCAATTTGAGCAACAAGTCACTTGAAGGAAAATAGGTATTTGTTTCTTATACTTCCTTACATGTTCAGTGTTTGCTTTGGCCTGGATTAGGAGTAAGTGATTTAGTATCACCCACCCAGATTTTTGGAGTTTAAAGCTATCAGGTCCAGCAAGCATGACAAATGACAATGGAGGGTATATAAGTACCCTTAGAACAGGATGGATCTGCTGTAAAGAGACATTTTTATTTTAGGAGCAAGAGAGGAAGATCGTACAAATATGAGCTAACCACTGTGCAGCAAGAATAGAAACAATTAAGGGAATTGAAAACAGTTACTGGTGCTACAAATATCAGCTAGCATGCATGAGTTCAACATTTGCTTGGGCAACTCAATATCTAGAAGGTGTGCAATCAGGAGATAAGAAGAAGGAAGCTGCGGTAAAACCACAGAGAAGTGAGAAGAACTGTAGGGTTTATCAACCACTCCCTTCTCTTAAGTTCCAGATACATGAACTTTAAAACAAAAGGTTACTATGAAGGTTATTAATATAAGATCATGTTATAAAGCCAGTATTTCAGACAAACAACCAGCAGCTAAGCAACTTAATTCCTACTGCAGAGAAAAGTAAACTGAGGCAAACAACAGTTGGTTCCTAAGTCCAGAGGGGAAAAGTGATTCAAACATGTAAAAATCAATCCTTTGTATATAGTTTCTCTGGTAAAACACACACAAAGTGCATTATAGCAACAAAACAAAACAAAGGCAAACAACTTTACATTCCCACTATTATTTGTGAGGTTTATAGAGCAATTATTCTGAATATGTGAAACAGATCTGACTGAACCAGGAAGCTGTCTTTAAGCAGCCAACGTGTGCAACTGTGGTATATTTCTGTACAATGGCTTAAGTGACTTGGCAGAGGTAGGGTACTCCATGAGGATTCCACTTCCAATCTAATAAGTGAAATCTAATAAATGAAGAAAGCATTAGAATTCAACAGAAAATCTGATGTATTTAAACAAGCAATTTTCAGTTTTCACCCATTCTGCCTGTTACACTTTTCAGTCTCTGAGAATAATTATGTGTAATCTTTTAGAAAACCAAATATAATTTATGTTCACTTTATGCCTATCATATCAGTGTTGCAATAATTTGGACGGTTGCTAGATAACAGCAAAATGATGCATGAAATCCTCTTTTCTCCCATCTAGAGATCATTGAGCTGTTTCCCATTTATTATTATGAATTCACTCTGTTTGTATGTTGAATTTAAACAGACAAAACCTTATGACTTATGGCAATTTATACTCTCCCCCCAATAAAATCAAAAGCAAGACTCCAAAAACATAAACACAATATTTGTCTATGATGATTTTGTTTTTAAAAAGCGCACTTACAACTCCAATCTGACCCAGCTAACTATTTACAAGATGAAAGGATGGACTATTTTATTATAGAGCTGTTGCTGGAAGTCATGATTTATGACAATAAAAACAACAGCTGCAGTTGCTCAACAAACCAGGCTACATATCTTGATTTAGTGTAATAGGTGAATAAACCCAGCTGTAATCAGGTCTATTTGCACAGAGCACTAATAGCACAATAAAACGATGAGTTGCAAAAATCCAAATGACTACCAAAAGAGAACAAGGAGAGATTTATAAATTCCTGATGATAGTGGTCACCCACACCTGTAGGCAAGAGATAAAGCCTAACTGTATAGATCAGGGCTGTCAACTTGTGGCCCATGGCCCAGATGCGTCACGTACTAGCCATGGCCACACCCAGTTTAGGGGCGAAAAGTCCCAATACTTCATGTGTCAATGCCGTGATGACACAAGTTTGAAACGCGCTGGTTTAGACTAGGTCTCATTTCTTTCTTTCTCCCATTCTTTGTTCTCATTTGGCATAGGTGCTTTAAAACTGGACATGAGGTGGGATCCTTTACTTGTAAGCAGCAGCTGATGTAGAGCCATACTGATAAATAAAGACTCAGATAATTCTTCAGATGCTACAATTTGCACTATTCGGTGCAAATTATAACATTCCATTTTATGTTTCAGAATTAAAGTAGGATAATTTGGTGGCCCACTGTTAAGGTAAATTATGTGCAAAAAATAACTTCTACAGGGTGGGAAAAGAACAGTGAAGACTTCTCACCACGGAAAATAAAAATTGTAATTGCTAAAATAGTGGGCATCATCATGGCTTCACTCTGCCCTTCTGTTCAAACCCAGAAAATTATTTCTACTATTCAAATTCTCATCCTGGTCTTTATTGTGATTCTTGTCAAAGGATTTCTACTGTTTTCTCCACCTCTTTTTAAAAATGCTTTATTTGATCTTTGGCTATCAAATCAAGCTAGTCTTCATCACAACCTATACTATCAATCAAACCAATAATCCAATAGCAGAATCTGATTTCTCCAATGTCTGGACCTTTCTGTTTTAGTTACATAATAACTCAGTGAAACTGCATCTATCTTTAGCAAAGAGATCTACTGACTCATCACATGGGCATCCTGATCATGAACCATCTGGGAGTGTTTTAGTAAGTTTGTTCTTCCGCATGATGCACCATCCTGCTCTGTTTGTGGCACAAGGGAACCAACCAGTTAGGGGAGATTCAGGACAATAGAATTATTTACTGTCTGGTGTCAGTGGAAACTGACCACACAAACCTGGATTCCAGCCACTGGCAATAACACGCTCAGCTTTCAGACATCCAAGAATCATAATTAAGATGTGCTGAAGCCATTAAATCTGAAACGTTATAGAGACATCATTGTCATTGGCATTTCAATTAAGATTATCTGCAGCATAATTATAACATGGGTGAATAGCATTTCTACTAATCAAACTTCTGGTAAACTACTTTAAGTAAAACACCAGCAAGATCTTTTGAGTTTAATGTTACAAAGTTTCTTATTGTAGTCTTACACTCAGTGCTAAATACTATACTCATCCCCATGCAAACACAGTATGAGTAGAACGTGCAATTTAATAGGAAGTATAATTGCTGTGCCATAGCCTAACCCTTTGGAAAGTATGAATTGCGAAAGTCTAAACCTAATGCAGAAACATTTTTAAAATCCATTGCTTTCTGTATGAAGGTAATACTACATTACCTTCCTAACCGAGGGGTAATTGGAATGAGATTATTTTTCTATTACTGTTGATAATGGATAAAACTCAGTTCCCAATATTATCATAACCAGCCTTGATTTTAGGAGTGCTTCTATGTGATTATCAGTTGCATTTTACACATATATTTGCACACACATACATTTTTTCAATGTAAAACACAGGAGTTATGCTAGCAAAGCAATCAGCAATCTTGTCACTATTAAAGGGAAAAGGGGGAAAGTGTGGCCCTTCGCACATTCCAGCCACACAGCCATTGATGAGAGAGGGGAAGCGACAAGGGATAAGAACACTCTCCCCCACCCACCAACCCACCAATTTGAAATGTTCAAAGGTTAACATCTGGGAACACAAACATCGCAATCACAATTGTAATATGCAAAGAAGGTTCCACTGCTGAACAGCGTGCATGACAAAGTACACTTGCCAGAAGCTTTTCTTGTCTTTTTTTATTACACAACTATTAAAGTCTTTCCAAACAATCTTGTCCTGCTTTACAAAAGGTTGTCCCAATTTAAACTGGTTTAATTGTACTGATTCTCCCCAAAGTCTTTGTAAGAATGGCACTTTAGCAAATGCACTGAGATTTTTGGAGAGTTTGACTCCAACAGAAAAATCAATTCCCTATCTTGCTTGGAGGCAATCCAGCAGTTTTTATTGGATTTAGGTTTGTTCGCCTATTTATGTTATTGAAGATTATTACAAGTAGAAAATCTTATGGCACCTTTAAGATTACCAAAGCATATAACTATGGAAATTTTAGCTTTGGTTTAACGAAGTCTATTTCATCAGATGCCTATAATCTCAGAACAGAACTATACACGTTATTGCTGATAAGAGAGCAAAGAATAGATATAGATGACTTCTACAGAATTAATTATCACCACTGTCCCAAAACTTTCAAAAATACTTTGAAGATGATCAGACTGACTTCTGTCAATTCAGAAATGCTGAGCAGAGATTTAGCAAGCCTGTTTCAATCTTCCACAGGTTTTGCATCAAGATCAACAACAAAAGTCTGGATCCCTATTCCACATCCATGGAAAGCTTGTTATTTGTTTTTTCAATTAATTTTTATTGAAGGTTTTTTTTCCAGACTAAAAACAATACAAATTTGAAGAAAAATGAAAATAAAGAGAAGAGTAAGTAAATAAGAAAAAAAGGGGGAAAAAACCATGAAAATGAAGTAACATTAGAGGAAAGAATGTATTAGGGTTTTTTGAACATTATGGTTGTATACAATGACCATCATTGTAGGTCTCAGAAATCCATCACAGCAGTGGTGTCTAAAATGTCTGTCTGTCTTACACAGAGTTTATTTGGCTTTTATACAGTTTTAACAAGCAAAGCATAAGTAGCAACAGTATCTTATTGGTACATTCTCCTTGTCAATCTCTAAGACCATCCTAGCCAAGATAGAGGCTTCACATATCCAGATGGTTCCTGGTACTACCTGGTTCTGATAAACAGTTAAGGTAATTGGTCACTGAGCTCATGGCAATTTGCTGCACATGTCTGTACATCACCTTTCTTCTCTTCCCACATCTAGTTCTGCTAATTTGGTGAGCTCATAGGTTAAGAGGTAACCAGCTACTGAGATCATGGCAGTTTGCTGCACATGTCTGTACATAAGTATAAGTATAATCTTTATTGTCATAAACTGTCCTCTCTATTTCTTCACATCATCCATAGGAAAAGGAAGGACCAATTCTTCCAATTTTTACATCTTCCAGGATCGTTAGCACTACTATACCACATCTGCCAGAAGGGACACAAAAAATCATATACAGTTGTGGTCAAAATTATTCAACCCCCATTCTGTAAAGGGGTTTAGGGACTATAGTGTACATTTGGAATTGTATTCAGAATGAAATCCTACAAGGATGTTTTAAAGAACCAAATGCAACTAAAATGACATCAATTGTTTATGTAATACAGTAGTAAATGTTTCTTTTGTGGTTT